>LDEV01000255.1:9544-33453 GCA_001014755.1 Blastomyces silverae | reverse complement strand
GTAAAATATTGAAATTTCTTGAAATTTCAAATTTTAAAAAAAAATTTAATAAATATAAATATATTTAAATTGTAATATACACATTTAAAAGATAATCTAGTTTATATCTATTCTCTAGAATATGAGAATGAGAGTGAGTGTACATCTCTATATATATATAATTATTTATTTATAGTAATTAACTTCTGTAGAAGAAGTGATCACAGAGATAGAAAGAAATAGAGAGATTATAAAGAAAAGAAATAGAGATAAAAAAATAGAGAGTGAAATATTACAGTTTCTCTATTAGAAAAAAGAGTAGCTGTAAAAAATAAAAAATATCAGAACTTGAAAATTTCATCTACAGATATTAAAAATAGTAAGAAATAAAAGAAATAGTAAAAGATGAAAAAAATAATAAAATTGAATATTTATCTATAGATATTAAACTCAATAAATACTATTCTTTTATAAATCTCTGTGAATACAATCATTTATAAATGTTAATAGAATGAGATATTAAGTTGTAAAACTGCAGATAATAAAAGTTCTTATTAAAGTTTATAGATGAATAATATATAGATATACTTTGTGAAAGTTTGTAAACACTAGACTCTGAGAAGTAGTAAGAAGACAGAGCTGTTATAAATAGTAGAGCTGCTGAGATTGAAAGTTCATCTATAAATATAATAAATGCTGAAAGTGTTATTCATCTGTAAAATGCTGTGAACAGTAGAAGCTGTGAATAATAGACTGCAGAGTGCTGTAAATAATAGAAATAATAGAACTGTTCACTTACAGATAATAAATAAATATCTAATATATCTAAATTCTCATTCTCATTAGTGAGAAGTCATTAGAAGTTATTCTAGCTACTGTATTTAACTATAGAAGATTAACAGTGTAAATATAAGTAAAAGATAGAAGAATCAATCTCTATAGATTTAAAAGAATGAGTGAACTCTATAAAAGCTGCAGTCTGAATTAATTATTACTACTATAACACTTAAAGATAATATAGATATCTAATATATCTGAATTCTTATTCTTATAAGTGAGAAGTTATTAGAAGTTATTATAGCTGTTATATCTATTCAGTTATAGAAGATTAACAGTATAAATATAAAAGTGAAGTAGTATAAGTATTCAACACATCTGAATTCTTGTTTTTATAAGTGAGAAGTTATCAGAAGTCACTATAGTCTGATAATTACTGCTACTATAATACAAGTTATTTAAAATCTATCACTCAGATTAATCATCAGTATAATATCTTCTTAAAAAGAGTGAAGTAAAAGAAAGAGAGAAGAAGAACTATCACTCAGATTAATTATCAGTGTGATATCTTCTTAAAAGCAGAGTGAAAGAATGTGATATAAAATGAATATAAGAAGAAGAACTGTCACTTAGATTAATTATCAGTGTGACATCTTCTCTAAAATAAAGCAGAAAAAAGATGAGATGTAAATCAGTTAATTTCACTCATATTTAACTATAGAAAATTAAGAGATTTGAGTAAATATAAGAACTCTGAGAGCTGTAACTCAGATCAATTATTAAACTACTTCTTTTCAAAAACAGAGTAAAAGTAAAATAGAGAGAGAGAGAGAGAATCTCTTTAAATTTTAAATAGATATACTATTAAGTTATAGTATACACACTTAAAAAATAATCTAGTTTATATCTATTCTCTAGAATATGAGAATGAGAGTGAGTATACATCTCTATATATATATAGTTATTTGTTTATAATGATCAATCTCTGCAGAAGAAGTGATTACAGAGATAGAAAGAAATAGAGAAATTATAAAAGAAAGAAATAGAGATAAAAGAATAGAGAGTAAAATATTATATAAATAGTTTTATATAATAATTTATTTAAATTACAGTTCTAAAATATAAATAATACACAGTTATTACATAAATAGTATTTAAAAAATAAAGAAATTATATAAAATTCTAAATAAATCAATAATAAATAAGAATTTTAAAATAAAATTTTATATAATATTAGAAATATATATAATCTATATTATATTTAATTTTTATTTAAAAATAATCAATATTTATAAATATATTTATAAATATAAACTATGTATTTTATTTTAAAATAGTTATTTGAAAAGTTTAATAGATTAATAATTATATATTAGTTTTTTATAAAAAAACTAGTATAATATAATATATATATAGAAGTTATTATATTCTTTCTCAGAATCAATTTATAATAAATATTTATTAAGATATTAGCATTTGAAGTTGATTGTAATTGAGTTACAGAGGTGAGCGTTGGGTGGTAGTGAGTGTTAGGTGGTGGATTACATTACTGCCTGCCAACAACCTCCATCATCTCGACTGCAACATCTCGATTATCGATAATTTATACCTGCTCTCTATAAATATATCCTTCTCGAAAAGATATATACTTTTCTCTATCTCAAATGAGGAAGCAAAACAAAAGTTGGGACAGCATGCGATGCGCCACACCTCAAGGTCCTCACCGCAAACTCCTCCTCCATAGCTCTCTCTCCGATCTATTCATTGAATCTTTTTTTTTTCTCCATTTTTGTCTCCATTATTTGATAACTATTCTAGTTATTCTATTTGTGCCGCTGACACAAGTTACTGCAAACAGCCTTCTAAGTTCTAAAACCCTAGTGGAGGCCTCCTCGCGCTGCGGACCTTGGTGGTGATTAATTGATTAAGCGTGGGGAGAGAGAGAATGAATGTCCCATCTGACGCAACCTTGGTGGAACAGGAACATGTTCAACTCTATGTCAGCCGTATTCCGTTCAAAATACGACATGCTTTTTTTTCTTTCCTTAACAGGCATGGACATCTATGATGGAACAATGTTACCTGCTTTTTGCAACTGCTGGCATATATATCCTTATAATGCCCTGCTTGTTTGTCGTGGACTTGGTTCGTTTTGCATCTGGAGGCTATATACACATCTATATACTGGATAGATGCCAGGGCAAATACTTTTAAAGCCATATATCCGGCCAATCTTTGCCCCACCAGAAGGAGGTCTCTCAAAAGAACCATCTCCCCTGGACCACGAGGGTACTCATATCAAAGCAACGAACATTCATTGTCGTTCAACAGCGCAGGGTGGGATGGCAGGGGCCATTTGCCAAACGATCCACACGTGGGCATACTTACTCTGCGCACATATTTCGTTTCCGTTTCCGTTTCTCTCTGCTGAGAGGATTACTACTGGTCCCCTGTTCGGCTGGTTGGTCCCCTCCGTCGTTCCTAGGACCAGGAAGCGGGCCGTGGCACTTAACCTGCATTGGTAGTTACCAGTCCCAGGCTGGTCCGGAAAATTTCTTGTCGTCGGGTAAGATTTAGTTGACCAGAGGGGTAAAATGTCCCAGGGCGAGATCAAGATGTTTCTACGGTAGGGTAGGGTTTGTGCAGGGATATGTACTCTGGTAGATATAAAAAGGCGCAGACTTGCTTCTTTCTGATTTCGATTCATTCTCTTGCGTGAACCCCCTTTCTCTTAATTAACCATTGGTTTTGAAAATTTGTCGCTCTTTTCAGAGGAACAGAAACTTTCTATCAAGTTTCGAATTTGAAGTATACTTCCAGATATACACTTGTTCAAAAAACCAGAAAAGCCAGAAAAGCCAGAAAAGCAAACAGGAGAAAGATGAAGCTCATTACCGTCGCCCTCGTCGCAATCTCCCTCCTCTCCTCGCCGGCCACCTTCGTTCTCGGACAAGAAGACCCCGGCCCTTCGCCGACGGAGTCAGTCGGTTGTGAACCGCATGGCGACCACTGGTATGTCAATTCATATTCATATTTTTCCAACCCCGAAGGAAACAGATGAGTAGATTCTCTGCTTTGGTACGTGTGGGGGGCCAGGGGAAGGGGAGGAACAAAACATGACTGACATCTCTAATATATTCGATCCATTCTTACAGGCACTGCGATGGTCCCCGTCTACCAACCGGTGCAACAACTACGGCCAGTGCAACCCCTACCGCCGCAGATCCAGGCCCCAGCCCTACGGAATCTGTAGGCTGCGAGCCGCATGGTGACCATTGGTAGTTAACCCTTCCCCTTCCCCTTCCCCTTCCCCTTCCCCTTCCCCTCCCCCCTCGCTCCATGTACATGTATGTATGTATGTACATCTATCTAATATTCCGGAAAACAACCCCAGGCACTGCGATGGCCCCCGTCTACCAACCAGTGCAACAACTACAGGCACTGTAACCCCTACCGCAGCAGACCCAGGCCCCAGCCCCACCGAATCTGTCGGCTGCGAACCGCACGGTGACCACTGGCACTGCGAAGGCCCCGTCCCGACGACAGGCGGCGCTATGGCTAATGTGTACAAGGTGAACCAGTGCGTGGGTGTGGTTGGGGTTGTCGTTGCTGTGATGATGATTTGATGATGATGTGATGATGATGTGGTGAGACGGGCGGGAGCTTGTCGGCTTTCTGGGATATGCGTCACATACACATGTCACTTGTATATATAGTAGTAATATAGTATACCCTAACAACAGAAGGCAGGCAGACAGAGAACGTTGAGGAGAATTGGATATACTACTGTATATATATATGTATTCTGCCTATCTATCAAACAGAGCCTATTTCAGTCTTTTGTTGCATAAAACCACGTATTTAACTGGCCGGGTAGGACCTTGGGAGGGCCAAACAAAGCATGCGTTTTATTGGCAGTGGACCTCTTCAAATGTTTCAATCTACTACTACTTTGTTGCTATATGCGTACCCTATTTTGTTGGGGAAGGTGATTAGACGCTGCCATCCTACAGTCCTTCCCTCTCTACCTCAGTCACCACCACCACTATTATCACCCAATACTTACGGATGTAGGCTGCTACAAGTTTAAAATGAAAATAACACAAGGATCTTTTAACTATGGCCTTAGCATATATAGCACGCCAAGGCACATATTTAATTATTGCAACTAGGTGAGGTAGTAGGCTAGCTGAACTAATAAAGGAGTGTGTGTTGACCGCGCAAGTGGTCACGAGCAAAGTAAAAATTCGAAAGATTTGTTCAATCTGGTCAGAAAAAAGGAAGGAAACAACAAAAGCCACGCCGCGTCCTGGGTTTGTTAACAGACCCAACCAATACCCCCGCGTCAAATGAGATCATGCGCAGGGATACGTGAGCGAGTCTAGAAGAGCTTGTGCTCAAGAGTCATGTCGGACTCTGGCTGCAAGCCGACGCAGGCGCGGAAGATGTTGGTAACAGCAGCGCGCTGCTTGCCCAAGGAGTTCACGACGGGAGTTCCTGCTGGGGTCAAGGGGGCCTGATAAAAGTTTTGTTGTTAGTTCACTCAATCCGTAACCAGCTGCGAGAACCTAGAGAGCAGAAGTAAAAGTACCTTTAGCATATAGCTGAGGACGCTGAGGACGCTGTGGAAGCCCTTGTACTTGTCGCCAGAGGCGGGCTTCCAGCTAACACGAGTCATGAGCTCCGCAATGAGGACCAGGTCAATGATCAGCGGGGAGGCGAGGAGGGAGTCCTCGCAAACGTTGAACATGCTGATGGTCTGGTGACCGCCCATGAAGATCTCGGCGTAGTACTCGTCAAGAGCCCGCTTGTTGTCTCCGACAGCCGGCATGTACTTGATCACGACAGTGTGGTCGGGGTGCTCGCCCTTCTTATACAGGATATGGTTGGCAGCAACCATATCGTCGACGACATTGGACTTGGAGATCTCCTTGGAGCGGAACTGCTTGTGGGAGCTCAAGTTCATGCCATCATTGTTGCCCAAGTGGTTGTAGGAGGCAATTGAAGTGAGCTTGATACCAGCGTTGATCAAGAAATCCACGAGGGCGGACTTCATCTTGGTCTGGCCGGATTTGAAGTCATCTCCACCGATGAAGGCACCACGCTGCTCAGCAAGTCTGATAACTCCTGGGACAAAGGTGTTCTGAGGGGAGCCGTTGATGAAGGGGGCATCCTCCAAGATGGACGCAACCGCGAAAACGGTCGACGGGGAAACTTCCTCATGGCCGTCCTTGATAGCTTTGAGGAGATTATCGGAAGTGTCATTCACGCCTGCGAGGACGTCGGCATAACGCTCAGTGTTGGCGGTCCACATGATGACGACCTTGTCCAATCCGTTGGCAGCCTTGAATTCACTGTAGTAGTAATATAGGGTTAGGAATATGTCTCTGAACTGATATCAATTGCAAAATTTTGAGCTTACCGGATATCCTGTTGAATCTTCTCAACATGAGCCCACGAGGCCTTGGAACCCTCGAGAACGTTATCGGCACGATCCTCCTGGTTAGCGGCGATGAAATCTGGGTAGTAGATACTTGGGAGAGGCTTCATATCGGCCATCTCCTTGCGGACCATTTCCTTCAGGGACGGCTCCAGTACTTGAGCACGGTCCATGGCATCGGCAAGGTTCATGCCGCTAATATCCCAGCCTCCAATGGCCAGATCGTTGGGGTGGACCATGGGCAGCATGTCGTGGAAGGGAACATTGACCTCCTGCGCAGTTGCCGGGTCGGTACCCAGCTTGACGGTAGAGCCCATGACGACGGAGCCGTAGTAGTTGGCGGCACGTTTGCCCTCGCGAGTGTGCCAGACGAGGCCACGACGGTTGGCAATGATACCGGCAGTGACGGTGGTACCGTTGTTCCCACCCCATCCGACAAGCATCATGCCGACTTTGCCGACCTTACGGTTGACCTTGAAGTCATAGGCAGATTCCTTGGGAGCGGCAACATACTTACCATCTGCGGCACGAGTGACGGCAGTAGTATGGTATACATACCTCGTTTTGATTTCCTCATCAGTGTAGACGACATTTGGGGAGTCCACAGTGAAGAGAGAAGGAGTTGTAGAAGTCGACACCGACCCGTTCAAGGAGTCCTTAGCTTTGTCTTCGGCGTGAGGGGCCATCTTGACTTGTCGAAGCACGAAAAAGAATTGGCGCGGGTTTGATTGAAAAGAGGTTGAAGGTGAAGGTAGAAGAAGCAGAGAGTAGAGATCTCGAGCTTCAAATGGCAGTCAAGAGCTTTGTCGATTTATCGAACAAAAGGCGAATCCGATGCTCCTCCACGAGCGGACGAGCGTCGGCTTCCGTTGAACGGGTGGTGCGACCTGCAGGGAGATGAAAATTAACAATTGTACTCCCACGCCGCGAGATATTACAGCTACGAGTGAAGCAGAACAAGGGAAATAGCAGTGTGTATCCATTCCGCCCTGCGAGAGAGCTCAATGGCAGATAAAAAAAAGGGGGGGTGTTGGGCAACAGTGACGGAGCCATGGAGGGGCAAAATAGACTTACGAGGGAAGAAGATTGGAAAACGTTTTGGCGGTATTGATGGACCACTTCCTAGAGAGTGATCGAAAAGCAAGAAAGCAGAGTGGGAAAGGTTGCTGAAGGGGGGGTTGGATTCTTGAGGTTGAGGTTGAGGTTGAGGAAAGAAGAAGAAGAAGAAGAAGTTGAGGTTGAAGAGGGGCGAAGGGCAGCTTTTTGTAGTCAGCAGGCAGAAGGCTCATGCCGGATATGGCAGGCGTGAGAAGTGGAGCGGAGGTATCTGGTATGTGGAGCCCGGTGTGTCTGCGGTGGAACACTCCATTGCGGGTACATACACAGTACACCCCTTCCGGCTTCTATTATTGGCCTGGTGTGTCCGATGAGCAATTAATTAATTAATACATACATAACATTGTAGCCATAGTGAGTGATTAGTTTAGTGCTGGATTGCAGATAATTTCGAAGAACTGAGCGGATTTTGAACCTGATCTGAAGCATCCCGTCAGCAAACCCGTCATGAAGGGAGAAAGCTTGGGATATGCAGGTCGACATGCGCCATTCCTGCAGCCATCATCGCCAACTGGGCTGGCTACTGCAGGTTGTTGCTGCTGCTTCTGCTGCACCGGCAACACAATCAGTGTGTTGTTCCTATCCATAGGTAAGTTACTGCACCAAAATCCATTACCCCGCCCTAATAAATAGTTAGTTATCGATAAGATAACCAACTAACTACGCACACAACCTCGTCTGACCATATGTAACTAAAACTACAGCACTCTGTCCACTCTACTCCTCCATAGGCAATGTCCAGCGAGAGCAGTTCTCCTGCCCAACCAAACACCCAGCCCATTGCCTACTGTGAATTAAGAACCCGCTCTTCTGCTTCTGGAATGTTACACCACTATAAACCTACATTTGCTGTGTTGTTCAACAGATTTGCGCCAGTATCAGAGCCTCCTGTTCAACTGGATGAGACAGTTTTTACCAACATAAACTCATCCCACAATAGTCCCCTCCCCCGCCTCTGCAAAATGATAACTATTCTTCTTACACATTTTTATTTGCTACACAGTCTCACTCTGCAGCCTCAAATCTGTCCTCGCCAAGCCATTTTACAGGCCGAACGGGGCTCTTGAGAGGGATTTTACGGAGGCACAACAATTCAATTGTTTCTTGAACAGGTTGCGCCAGGCGACGGAGCCCCATAAGTTGACTCTACTATGCCCCATGTATGTATGTACACTGCAGAATACATAAACCATATCGCCTGCATGCTGCAACATAGCCGACCGGATCAACTCCGATATGGACGGCAACTGCAAGGATCCCACTCACTCATAACCGAATGGGTGACTTAAATTAAATCATAACCACAGGAGAAAAGAAAAAAAGAAAAAGAAAGAACAACAAGAGCTCACTTTGTCTTGTCGCATTCCCTCTTTTCTTTTACATGGCTCCGTTGACGTGTTCAGTAGGCATATCTGTAGGTTAAGTAGGGGTATTGTAGTTAACTATTAGCTGAAAGTAATGACATGCAATAAACCCCACCACCGCATGCAGCAGGAGGGAGGGCAATCAATCATAGGGAAGAACTAAAGAATGTCGGGGACGGGAAATAGCGGTCAGTATAGTTAGTTAGTCAGTACTAAGTGTGTGTTAAACCCGACCTCATTCCCTTCTCCCGCAATAGCCTTTTTCATTACATTCCTCGCCCTGGAATCTCTGCTCGGGATGAAATCAGAGTTACAAAAACATACCTACGTACTGTATATGTTGGACGCCTGCAATTGCCCCATCGGAGCCCTGCCATTGCCGTGCTTATCTTTCCAGCCCCGTTCGTGAGATGTGAGTGAGAAGGTCGACCCGTCCCGTTTCCTTGAGTTTCCTTGACCTTCTTTTGATTCCTCTTTTATTAATCTTAGATCTCGGTTTGTGTGGGGGGTTTCTCCTCGCTCACTCTCGCCCAGACGGGACTTTATGACGTAGGTACTGTACTTGGGGTGGTCAGTTACATGTACGATTCCCATTCGAAATACTAATGCCGGGGGATTCTCGATTCGGAACACTATCCGCTGTAAACACTACTTAGGATAGGGGAATAGGAATCAGAGAAGAAAAGCCTCGGGGGACGGGACCTACCCCCACCCCCCTTAAAGATGTAGTAGTAGTATCCGTTGCTCGCTCCACGCAGCGACTTTCTCCATGCAAGTACGAGACGGGGAAAAAATTCGCCATCCTCGATTTAAACCGGGCTTAGTATGATACATTTCTTAAGACAGGGAAAGTCACAAGAAGCAAAGGGATAGGATCAACGGAGAGTTGATTTGAGTTAAGTGCAGGCTACAAAATGCGTGTAGGCCTGATATTCTCAATGTATGCTGCACTGCCTAACCTCTCCCCTCCCCCCCACCCGAACCGAGTAAAGAACAACAACAACAACTCGCCGTTCTATCTCTTTTCCATTCTCTACATAGCATATTGAGGCAAAATATTGGCTCGGGGGAGCTCTGCTTGGCGCCGGAGCAGCATCTGAGCTTGTATAAGAAATAATAGAAGTGTGAGACAGACGATTGAGGAGTAGAAAGGGGGCAGCAAGATTTTTGTTGGTAACCTACGCCCACAGACACTTCAATGCAAGTATGTAGTTTGCTTCTGCCCCCCCCCAAAAAAAAAATTCTGAGTAAGGTTCTCTTTCTTGTTATAGCCAATATTGAGACGGGTGGATATGGTTCAGGATATTGCATAGATATCTCCCGCCGGCAATTGTACCAGCGACAGGACGAATCGGTGTCTCGAAAAAATGAAGAACTGCTTCTATATTCCCCCACGTTGCCGGCTTTCTCTTTCCTCAGAAAATGCAGCCTGTGAAAATGAGGCGGCCTGAGCCCCCCTCCCATTTCTTTTAGGAGAGTTATGAAGTCAAAGGTGCAGGAGTCATGCAAGTTGCGTACAGGAGGAGTAGAGTTGCGGGTATCAGGCATTAGGATAAGGAAGAACAAACGCTATCTGTGCAAGAAATCATCAGCGCTATAAGCCTGATTGTCGGGTTTGCATTGGAGGTGCAGATTAATCCCCAAGAAGTGAAACGAGTAAGTTCAGGAAGGGTCCTGATTTCAAAATGCCCGCTGAGCACAAGTAATTTTTGGCAAAGGGGGATGCTCGCTCTTCGAAAACTCTCCATCATTCTTTGGAGTATATGAGGAGATAAAATCAGTGGAGGATGTTTTGGAGAGACCCCGACGACAACCACGGTATCATCCAGCTGTACCGGTGTTGCGATGGGAAGAAAATTATGCAGGGCCATTCCATGCAAGCGCGAGGATGAGACCTCATATCTCAAAACTGTCAGGGTATGTAGCTGCCCTGTGGGTAACAGCTTGATATCCCACGAGTGGTCAGCTGGACTAGAGTATGGTCAGCAGATATCAGGACGGATATACGTCTGGATATTGCATGCGACTTTTGAACTGTGGCTGCTTCGAAGTGCACAGATTTACTGCGAACACTTCCAGAGCTGGAAAAAAAAGGCAGCGTGTCGGCGTTCTGCAACATCCGCCAGTGATGAATTATCGCTAGACAGACAGTTTTCAAGCTTCATCAACCTTTCTTGAACGAAAGAAGAGCAAGCATCAGCTAGACACCTACAAGTTTGGCAACACCAACAAAACAGCAACAATCCAAGCTCACCATTCACCGAGAGTGGGTGGCCTGATAAAGGAAAAATATGTTCCGTTTGCCCTTTGTCGTCAAAACTCGAGGCCCGTCTGCGTTTTGCTGGTGTCAACTATTTATGAAATTGGATGAGGCACGCCGCGCACCGCACCGCGCCAGACGGTTAAAATCCCCTATGTCGAGATTCAAAGTGCGTCTCAAGACGACGAAGGTTCCACGTCTGCCGAGAATCGCCTAGAAACTATTGCAGACTCTACATTCATCATCATCATCGTCAAGCAACTGGTCGAGGGAGGCATACTGCCAGAACCCTCAAGCTGAGGACTAAAGATCAACGGCCTCAGGGATGCAAAATATCTGGCTATTTGTGCACTAATGGAGGACAAGTTAGTTAATATCTTTTATCATTTTTTGCCGCCTTCTTCTTCTCCTTTCCTTCAGCCATCAGCTAAGTTGACGAGATAAAAGGATCGACGACTGACAACTTTGCATAGACCTGGGCTGGCCGGTATACGTATACCGCTGAAAAGATCTCAACCTTCCGCCATAAGATCTGTGAAGTGATTTTCCAGTACCTCACAACCTCCCAGAAGCAAGCTGACGGGGACATAATGCGAACAAATGACCCGTTCTGGATCCTGGCGACTGAACAAGTCAACAGCAGCAGACGACGCTATGTTCGGTTTTGCTATCTCAGTACTAATTTGTGTCATGTCCATTTTTGCTCACAAACTTCCAAGTGGATGATGCTTTCATTCAAATGGAACTGTATTTTGGAGATAAGAGTTTGCGTGCAGCGGTCCCGACTCACAGAAGGTAGTCAAGAAATCCGTGAAGTGTATTTCCCAGACCATGGCAGGTGTAAGGAATGACGGATCCACAGGTATGTATATCGCGGACGATGTTGGTGCTCCATGACGAGGTTGCCTCGAATTCGACAGCATCAAACGGTTTAGAGCGCAACTCCATCTAGCAACACCCTTTGTGGAGATATCATCTTGAATAATAAGCATGAGACCTGCGGGCCAACGCAGTGCTGGATAATCAATTTCTAGAAATGCCATACATGTGCTGTATTTGCATTCCATTTCGAAGATGGTTCGGGAGGTTCTTCCTCGTCGAGTCCAGGCCCCCTCTCTTATATTACTCCCAACACCAGGATCGTTACTCCTATATCTCACACCCATGGCATTATTCTGGCAGGGTAAGCCAGGAAGAAAAGGAAGAAAACAATGGAAACGAAGCATTTGCGAATATAATCCCCGTAGGGCTGTCATGGTCCGTACGCAATACAACCTTTTGAGTGCATGCTGGGCATTAATTCTATATATATATACCACTCAAATGGTACTTTAATATGGCCCAAGGAAAAATCTCCGCCAACATCAGCACTAAGTGGCTGAGATAATATATCATCAGCTCTCTTCCCCTGCCAAACTTACAGATCGAATCTCCGAACTCGACATTTTCTACAACGTAAGGATCGCTTACCTTCGCTTAGAATGCTTGACAGAATTCGGTTTCAACCCGCAGAATTTTTTTTTTCCACCAGGAAAAAAAGAACGTAGGGAAAGCGGCAGACTAACAAGAGTATGAATGATGATTCGATGGTTATCCATACGGAGTACAGGAAGGGATAAAGATGGCCAGCCGAACTGGTGGACATGGAATCCAGTTGTTCCTCTAAATATGAATCGGCTTGCTGCTTCCAGGCACGTAAAGGTGAGAGGGCCTATACTTACATATATATATTCATTTAACTGCATCTTGCTTCTCACAGCTTCATAGATATTTAATTCAACTAACTTAACTTTTATTTCAGCGAGTGTCTATTTTTATCCTGCATTTCCAAATATATCATTGCTCGTTGAATCGTATCTTAGGGGGAGCGGAAGAAACGCATGAGCTCCATCTCCTTCCTCGCGCCATTTAATATTACCATCACAAGGTGTGTAAGAAATGGCAGCTGGTTGCCAAAAATAATAAATGCAAAAAACTTCCCCTTTTCCGTCCCAACTTAAATAGTTAACTACACAATAGCAAAGTGGGACAAGATCAACCTCGTTCGTAAGAGTGATGATGATCGTCCACGGGTTTTGTGCATGACAACCCAACCCACAAGCGGGGACGTTTTCCTTAATACTCCGTCTTTAGTTTACTTTCTTTCCCCCTTCCCCATATTTGACAACTTACGTTCTCCATCAGCAGTCGAAGATCAACGTCCGGAGCTGAGCAGCAAGACTAATATTACTTCCCCTAAGCCGGTAGTGAGCCCTGGAAACCCGGCGCTGGATGTGCCTTTCACACAGGTAAAAAGAAACAGTCAATGTCACGAGATATACGGAGTATATCCCTGATTCCCTGTCACTTATCTCCGTGAGGGGGCGATCGGAGGGCCGACGGCTGCATACATCCATACGTGTAGTATACAACCCCGGCATGCGTAACAAAAATTGATTTCACGGCATGTACTGTACGCAGCAGTGGTACACACGCATGATTGCACGACGAAGGCACAGAAACATCACAGGTTTCTATGGGATATACGAAGCAATGATGATACTCAGTACGTAGTAAGCTGTAACGAGACTGTAAAAGGGGGGGCTTCGCAGCAAAAATTAAGAGTAAGTTTATGATCAGCGCCGCATGCTGACGGACTTTCAACCCAACCCCCCCTAATTCACTTCCATAGGGGAATTATCAAGGTTGGTACACAATCACGCGTTTTGTCCGTGATGCTCACGAGGACTCGAGAGGGAACCTTGGAAGAGAAGGCGGGGGTGAAAAATGTTAAAAGGTCTTACGCTGTACAGTGACAAATTGAGCGTGGAGCGAGGGGTAGTGCCGAGCTAACGCAGCTTGGACGTTCAGGGTTGAACAGGGGCCGTTTTGGTGGATTATATCAAGCGGTGGTGGACGATGAAACGCGGCTTTTCTTCACATGTGGCTCGGACATTTCATGTCTCGTGTCTGATACGCAGCAAGAGGGTTTTGTCTATGATATAATAGTGATACAAGATGTGTTGCCTGTCTCAATAATGTCAGTATTGTTCCTTTTCGTGATATCCGCCATACCTGATGATCCCAGAAAAACAGAGCAGCAAAAGCAGACGAGGAACAGGGACTTGTGTCGATGTGTTGTATGTCCTCTGAACATCTCCAAGTTTCAATACCAACGCACCCCTTCCAGGACTGTAAGTTTGATGTTGATTTTCCTGCTCTTGGGCAACTCCTGCAGAAATATTGCATCATGGACAGTTCGAGCCGTAATACTCCGTAGTCGCTATTCCGAAGCAAGGAATGAGTTGTGTCCGGAATACCCAAGTCGGCCTGGGCTGGTGGGAGGACCTGCTGTTTTCCCTTTTGCCTTTTTTGTTTTCTTTCTTTTTTGCCTTTTCTTTTTCCTCCTCGCATGTAAATATCCCTTTTAAAACCTCCGACCTTGGCAGGATTGGATGGCCTTCTTGCGTGCGCCTTGCGATTTCAAATCTTGGACCTGGCAATGCAGCAATATGCATAAAAAAAAGCAGATATCTAAGCTGTACCTTGCATGCATATATATATATTTGTTTAATTATTCAGTTGATTATTTATTTATGCCCTGTTGAGATCTTGATCTTGATCTCAACCAAAAATGGAAAGCCCATCTTTTTGATAAGCGCCGCCAGCGCTCGCGCCATCACTGTCGTGCTCGGCAATTCGGATGGCAGTTAAACCAATAATAACGAGGAACCCCCCCCCAAGCAAGCTCTCTCCCGCTCACATGAAAGAGTATTGATGTGCAAGAATTTAGAAAGAGCCAAAACGACGCCAGCCCAAGGACCGATCGCTTGCGATCTGCAAAATGTATTTTGCTTTTTCTTTCGGCTTTCCTCCTATGAGAGCCGAGAATTTTTGGTAGTTTGTTTTTCAGTGGGGATTGGTCTAAACTTACTTGGTTAGCAAAGGAGCTAATTCGTGGAGGAGGGAGCTTGCGGTAGAAAAATGGGGTAAAGGGTACGCAAGACGAAGGGTAAAAAAAAACAATCAAGAGGTCTTCTGGGGTCTGAGCCTTGAGGGCTTGGAGGAGGAGCTAGCTTTTGTCGATAGCAGGAAGTCGATTGGTTGAGACTCTTGAGAGGACTGCTTGGTTCACTTGTGGCGGTTTGGTCCATCGTGCGTATTTAACGTTGAATACCGATAAAGAAGAAGTTTGGAGTCTGGCCGTGTTTTGGATTTTGGGTTTGGAGGCTGATTCGCATCAAAACGGAAATATGTAAACAAAGGAGAGCAGGAAAAAGGGGAGGGTTTTTTGAGGAAGAATCATCGCCCAACTAACCGGAGACAGCTGGGAGAGCGCGCTCAGGGCCCTCACTTATTATTCAGCCCAGGGATGACGCTGATATCGACGATCCATGGATGATTTCGGGCAGGGGATCTCAAGGGATGGCCGGAGGAAGAACCGATGTAACTCTCCCTACGGAGAGTAATGTACGGAGTACCGCGCATACATATCTAGGCACATTGTAGTCTGCACGGCGCATTATTACATACTTGAGACAGGGAAGATGTGAAATACACAGCGGAAACATAGAGAGTCGCAGGTATTTGGCAGACACAGAAACTCCCTCAGGTGAAGAATATATACGAAGTCTGTGACTTTGCAAGTCTCCTCTCACAAACTATTTCTCGCAGCCAATATTTCCCGATTTATGCATGACAGTGCCCCTGGTGGAGCAACTGCCCCTGAACCGAGACTAGCGACAGGCGTTCCTGACGAGGGCCGTCCAGCGGTGGAACAGGTCTATCCCCGATGAGCCCTAGCGGAGGTTGGCGGCTGGCCGAGTGGACCAGGCACAACCTTGGAAGGGGGACATGTTGCCGTTTCGGGAGCAAGAGAGAGGAACAGGAAATGCAAAATTACCAGTGCGTACATACACAGGGCCTGGGCGAAGGAATGGAGTGGGCTGAGAGCTGCGGGTAAGACCTAGCTGGGGGATCTGGCCGGGGACCAGCTCCAGGCCTGGACCGGGGCCCTGGGGGGGGGACTTCTTTAACTGGGAAATAGCTGCCGGGGTATATGGTTTGTTTGGGCATTTGTATCCGGGGTACTGTATTGAGCGCTGTATCGTCGATACACAGCGTCAATATCAACTGCTCATGTTGCACATCTGCAGTCATTCTTCGTTCTTCCCTCATTCTCGTTCTCAATCTTCTTCTGTTGCTCTGTCTTCTTGAAACTATATACCCATTTCACTCACACACACAAAGACCCCTTGCTGTCTCAGATAGACATATCTGTCTCTTTAATATATAATTCACATCTATACCTATAGTCGTTGTTGTCTATATCAAACTATCCCTTTCCAGAAATATTGTAACTAACAGCTACCTCCTCCACATCCTTAACTCAGCTCCCAAATCAACCCCCCTGCTTCATTCCTTGATTCTCCCGAGATTGTTGTCTAGGATACCCCTTCTTCATTAGATTCCTCTGAAGATTTCCTGTAGACAGGAATCGCCTGTCTCTTTTGCCTTAACAAAATCATCATCATTCTTCCCGACCAGTGATTGCAAAGGGGGCAACAGCCAAAGGAGGTCGAAGCGTGAACGCACGAACGGCGTAGCCTGGATTCCTCAGTTGCCTGCTGCATATGAGTTATCCAAGTATCCTTTACAATGGCGGCGGATCTAGCTACGGGCGGGCTATTGCCAGTGATCAAATGCTCCAACTGCAATGCGAGCGTGGGAATCTCTGAAATGGGAGACCATATCTGCGATAGGCCTTCGCAGCAACGTATGTAGCTTGTCATGATGCGCTTATAGAAATATCTCGAAAGAAAATCTGCGAATGGAATGCTAAATGATTGTGCAGTTACTCCTCCCCCCGACCAATATACATATCGCAACCCGTTCGACAGCCCTCCGCATCCCACGGGTTCCAATCGCGATAGCAAGCCCGGAAGATTTGGACGACCACCACAAATTGACCCCTTCGTAGCTAGTATGTGCTTTTGGTCGTCCAGGAAATTATCCGCTGACTTGACATGCATGCTGACTTCCAGCAGATCGCCCTTTTCTACATCTTGATGTTCTCACTCCTGCCAACAGTGATGGCACCCCTTCTCTCTCTCCGTCGCCTCTCAAACGAAGTCAAACAACTCCGCTACCACCGACACCTGACCCAGTCAGCGAAGATGGCTCATATACACCTTTTGTTAGATCACATACAGTTACAGGATCCACCGTGAGGTCAAAACCTAGAACCCCGCTAGCAGACAAATATAGTCCCTTTACGACAAAACCGTTCGAAACTAGCCCAGATCGGAGCGAAGGCGATACTAGGAGTGATATTGAAAATAGTCATGCTTCGATTGTTCGAGATCCAGTCCCCGATGAAGAAGAACGAGGACGACCAAAATCGAAGCAGAAGCACAGGAGGGAAATGTCGATAGATAGCAAGAGCATGCTTCGGATATCAGCAGCTAGCTCGCGGTTTGGCAATGGCGGCCTTAGCCCTTACTCCCCGAGGAAGTTGTCCGCCTCTGGACGCAATGTGATGGACGAAGTACCTCCGCTACCTACGGGACCCATCAAGAGCTTCACCCCAGGACCCTACGACACAGTTCCTTCCACATATCGTTTTGAAAGCAAAGAGGACTTTGAGTCAGATCGCATCACAGAGACGAGCCCCCCTCAAGAGCAGCCGAAGAAGGGCCTATTCGGCAGCTTTGATTTCGGCTTACCGTCACAACCAAAGCTTCCGCGAAATTCTGACGGCTCCCACTTCAGAAGGCCCTCAAACGCCACCACCACCTCATCGATTAGCGTCAAGCCTCCCGTTCCAGAAAAGGATGATAAGCCCAGCATACCCAAAAACGAGGTTCCACAGTCTCCGATACGCGAATATCGAATCAATGAAGATTTTTCTGTCTCGAATTTTGCGCGAGATCTAGGGCTAAACCATAGCGCTCATCCATCAATTTCATCATCCATATGGACCGCACCATCAGATATGGCAAGTGGGAGTTCCCACTCCACTCGACCTTCTGACGTGTCTAGCAACGCACACTCAAAAACCGCGTTTGACAATATGGCTTGGAATAATATTTCAATCGATGTGGAGCCGAGGCGACCGCGAGATCCGGCTGCACACGCCATGGATTCCCCGACTGATCCATCCTTCCAGAATGGGCATCTGGCATCAACAATGCAGAAAACTGACCTGCCACAACCAATGCCTGTGTTACCCACAGAACCTGTCACCGATAAACGTGCAGTATCACCACCCGCACGCACTGCCACACGCACTCCCGTAGGGCGGAGGAGCCGGTGTCGGGGTTGCCAGCAAATCATCGTTGGAAAATCCGTAGCATCTGCGGATGGGCGATTAACAGGCCGATGGCACAAAGCGTGCTTTGTCTGTCACATATGCCGCTCTCCATTCCAAACAGCCGATTTTTACGTCCTTGAAGACCTCCCTTATTGCGCTCAGCACTACCATGAACTAAACGGTTCACTCTGCGGCTCCTGTAACACAGGTATCGAAGGTCAGTATCTTGAAACCGAAGAAGAAAACGAAACCTCCACTGGAGGCGCTCGGAAAAAATACCACCCCGGTTGCTTCAGATGTCGAACGTGCCACATGGTGCTGCGCGGCGACTACTTCGAATGGAACGGAGTTGCATACTGCGAGCGAGACGGACGGCGTGCGGCAGCTGCCATGTATCCGCCCCCATCGCCGTCGATGATGATGCCACCACCACCAGGCGGACCGGGCTTCAGACGGCCACCGTATCCTCCACGGGGATATCCTGGAGGGTATGGACCGGGACCTGGACCTGGACCGAGATATGGGCCAGGAGGCCCTGGAATGCGACACCCACCAAATCTCCCACCAAATCACCCACCCCATTCAGGTTTAAATGTGCCCGGTCAAGGCATGTATACTAATAGTAATAATAATAATCATACTCGACGATATCCCGAGCGGAGGACTACGAGGTTGATGATGATATAATGATGCCCCACCTCCGTGCTCCACCTTACCCTGCATTCCCCCATTGGTTTATATTATCTAAAGGGATTTCAATATAGACCAGGGGCGCTAACACGACACACATGCAATGGTCTTTGTCCGGTCTTCCTTTTCTTTCTCTTTGAAAGCTTGGTGTTCTATTGGTCTGCGTCTTTCTTTCTCTTTTTTTTTACGTTTTGGTATTTGGTTTCCCTCCAGCGACCCGTTGGTTCAAGGGATTTTGCTGTTGGTGGGAGTTTCGTTGGAAAACTATTTGATTATAGGGCGGACGGGATCTCACCTTTCTAAGGTATATGACTGCATTTTGTTCTTATTTTTATTTTTTATTCTACCTTTCCCTCTCTCTTCTCTTTCTCTTTTTCTTTTTCCCTTTCTATTTTTTATATACATATATTTTAACTCTCATCGCTATACATTCTCGCCCCCGCCTCACCACTACAGTTAATACCATTGTCGCACAAGCTTGTTGCCCTTTCTTTGTTTCAACTTATTCCTATATATACCCATATCCCCCTTCGTTTTTCCCTTGAGCCCTACTAGATGTAGATAGGTCCCGTCCTTATCATTATCACACTTTATATACTCCGTATATATATATATATTGTCCATTTCTTCCATCATTTATGTCCAAGGCATGCCATTTAGCGGTGTTCAACGTAGGTAACTCTCACGCCTTCCTATACCGTCAGTCTGCTCAAATATCTGCTCCGGGGATTGGGATTTGGCGCGGATTCTTTTCCACTTTATGTACATGTACATACACTGTCTAAAGGTACACATACAATATAACGGGTTGCTATGCCCTGCTAGGACAGAGAATCGATTCACTAGTACTAGGCTTGTCCACGCCGAAGGAGAAGCTCAAGGCTATTATAGATCCCCCTTTCCCATTAACGCTCAAGGAATTGGAGACCTAGTTAGGTATGGCAGGCGCGTTACGGCAGTCCAGTAGAACAGCCCCTTCTGATGGTATCCATTCCCCCTTTAGGGCATACAAAACCACGTGACGGACAACGCCAAGAAAAAAGGTCACATGTTACTAAAAGTTTGCACAGTTTCTCTTCCTTCAACCAAGCGAGGACCTGTGGCGCAACGGTAGCGCGTCTGACTCCAGATCAGAAGGTTAAGTGTTCAAATCACTTCGGGTTCAGTCAACTCAAATTCCTCAATTCTTTTTTTTTTTTTTTTGATTTCTCTTCTTTTTTTTGGACTGCTTGCCAGTCGCAATATCCCACGTCAAGCTTTCGCGGTAATGAATTTTTATTTTTGGGGCATTTCTATCTCTTCTTCGCTTTTTTGTTTGCTTTGTCGGACATCGTCGTCTTTTTCTTTTATTTTTTTAATTTTTTTTACCAGTTGTTAAATCTCAGAAATTGTGTAACTTTAATTCTTGTAACCGTTAGCCTGTGAACGGCTCTATCTATTTACATAAACTACAATACTTGGATTTCATGCTGAAACTATACGTAATTTCAACCCCTTGACTTCTCTACCATCCGCCAACCCGAGCTTTGAACCCACCTTATTTCCCCTTCATCGGCCCTAACGCCCAACTCGGGTGCGTCTCCAGAATCACCTCTCGATCCCTATACCAACCCCCAACAATCCGATTCAACCACGTCGCCAGTCTCAGCGCAGACTTGCTTACCTGCAACTGCACAATCGGAAACGCACCGCTCGCATAGCCGCTCTCCAGCAGATCCGTGTCATTGAATACCTGGCTGAAGACATAATCACACGTCAAGGCATTCGCGTCGCGGGCCCAGGCGAGGGCGCAGGCAATTGGCGTCGACGGGTCGGTGCATTCTAGCCATTCTTGAGTTGGGGTGTAGAAATTGTCCCTCTTGATGCGCGAGAGGAGCGTGGAGAAGTAGGGGTCGATGGTTTGGTTGGAGAAGCCGTTGTCGATTTTTGCGTCGGCTGTGATGATTGCGGTGTCCCAGACCTGGATGGGGGGGGGTTGATTGGTTGGTTGGTTAGTTTTATATTTTCTCTTTCGTTTCTCTATTAATTGAATGACCAAATTCATTCTTTATGTCAAGAAACGGGGGTTTCTTTTGGCGAAATACGCACTGAGTGGAGATTGGTCTCTTTTCCGCCAAAAGTAACTGGATATGCGTTTCCACCAAGTGCAACTCCCGTATTGTGGAGTGGCTGGGAGATGTCACCAATGAAATCTGGCAAGGTAATGTGTCAGCTCTCCGGCCTGCTCCTTCAACACAGCTTCCTCGTCGTCCGATTCTTAGTCTCTGCTTAGAATGGAACATAACACATACGCGCAAGGAATTTCAAAGCCATGGCACATGCGATGTCCGATCCATGTTTGAGTTTTCCAGTTTTGACGGCATGCACGCAAGACTCGACCTTGACTGTGGCATTTGCAATGGCTTGGACAATGCATCCCGGCTGACTGCAGTCCCTGTTGTAGTGAACGTTACAATAGGCTGGGGGCTAGGCGTGTGACATATATCAATAATCAGTATTTTCATTCGATTGAAAAATTCTCTTTATATTCCTCAAAGTTTATGCATATTAATCGTATTGTTTTCAAACAAATATAACAATAGCTATGTAGGTATAGGAACACAAAGGAAAGGAAACATCAACTCACGTTATCCGCCGGGTTGATATAGTGCCATGTAGACGAATACTTCCCCTCATCTGTGCGCCCATACTCGTCTGCCCAAGCGGCCGCACGGCCAATCGAGCCATCATACTGCGGTTCGAGGATATGTTTGATGATCCTGTTCGTCTGCGGTGTCAGGAAGCTCTCGGCCATAAAACCAATTTGGTTATGAACCTTTGTGCCCCATGCTTGTGCGCTGGGGGACAAGAGAGCAATCAGTGGGATAACCGATTTAGAGGTGAACAACATTGTTGATGGGTTTTATTGGCGGTGGTGTCTCCATGTACGAAGGTGCGGTGCATAGCCCATTTTTGCGGGCTGGCACTCGCTATTTGTAGTATACGTTACATCAGTTTTTGGAGAATGATTCTGGTCCTCCAACGGCGCGACGACATGGATGGAGGTGCTTCGTTCTGCGAGAGGTTACTTGTCTAGTAAGAAATCCCAAAGCTGAATTAGGGCTGGCGAGTGGTGGCATCTCTGCATTCTTAGTGGTCGAAGCAACCCCTCGTGCGCAAGGAACCCAGGAGCTTCGGTTTATTTAGTTGGATGCTCACACTAGTTTCGCACGTGCATTGTGCAGCTCTCCAGTTGGTGTCACCTCCTTGGCTGAAGAACCCGTTTCTTGCCAACAGCAAGGTGTTGGGCCTTCGGGTGAGATTCATCAAGAATCGTGGGAGAAATGAATATAAGAAATGAAAACTAGATGATCATTGCTGCCGGAAGCTATGCTACCGAATATTGGTCTCCCTTCTGTCCTTCTGTGGTTGCATCGCGCCGGAGAGCGGAGAGCTCCGGACCTTAAACAAGGAATTAAGTATCACGAGTCAGGCTCGTCAATTGTCTTTAACGAGAACCTGGCTGCAATTAGCAACATTCCTCCTTTCTCATATCATACCGAGAAAGTGTTTGATGAGATGCACACAGTTACAACCATTTCACTCGTGTTGGGTTCCCCTGAAACAATCTAATATCAAAACATCTGGAAATCCAAGTTTAGATCTTTTAGCGGTGAAGCCATGTTGTCGTCTTGCTTCGACTGATGCTTCGTCTCGTGAAACCGGCTGCTAGAAAACCGAGCGGAATTCAAATCCTATGACTAACAAAAATGGGGCCCATTTCTTCGGTTTTCATGGAAGGCACTGATTCTTTGGATTCTTCCAGCCTGCTTTAGAACAACGTTTTTCATTCAGAGGTGTTGCATGCTGTCCTCAGAAATGCGCTGTGCACGGCCTGCGGAGATACATGATTTGAATGATTCCTTGGTGTTTTCAGTGGTCAGCAGTTAAGAAAAGACCAGAGAGGCGCCCAAAATGCCTACGAGCGCAATGGTCTAACGGACCAGGTGCCATTGAAGTACTCGATGTGACAGATTTCAACACGCGCGCTGCGGCCAGTTTTAGCCAGTCTCCTGCTCCCATCTTCTTATCGGCCGGTTAATGATGGGCAAAATTGTCTCACCAAGGAAAATTTCTTCATCACAGGAGCTGTGTTATGTTATGCCACATTTGTTGTGTACGGCCCGTCAGCCACGTTATACGATATGAGCAATCAATAAACCTCTTTGAACAAAAATGGGTAATAGATTCAAACTGCCTATTCTCAAAGTTGATATCAATAAGAAAGAAGCGGGTTGTTCTTACTGGTCAACCATACATGCCCAAGAATCGAGCTAGCACGCCCTTGAAATGGCTGGATAAAGAGCCGAAAGAATCCCCCGCCTTGGGCTGGCCCGATTTATGGATGAGGCTGGCGGCTATCAAACACATTGATGCATCCCTCCCTCCCCCGAGTCTCCAACTTTCCTTGGGATGTTGCAATCCCTGTTGCCGAACAGGCAATGCGGGGAGGGCTAGGGAAGGCAAGATCTAAATTTATTTTGCCCTTAAATGCTGAGGAAGCGCAAATAGCATTCCACTGAGACACAGACGACAGAAGCGGGAAGGCGAAGGTTGAAACCTTAGTTCTCGAAATGCAACGTCGTGCATTGCTGGGCCCAATTATATCTGGAGGCTTGTTTTTGGGGACTCTCCTGCGTAGAGTAACCAATATAAATTCCAGCAAAGCCGCGATTTGTCGGTGTAGCTTAAAATTGGGACTTTAGGGCCGGAATTCTGAAATCTCCTGGAAGTCGCGTGGCGCGGAAGACAGTAGCTTATTCCGACGTCCTAACTTGATGGCAGCTCAGAGTTGGGAGCATGAAGTCTTCCAACTTTCCAAGGTTGGTCCGCCTTCGCTGGGATAGTGAGGGAGCTTTCAGTCTGCCAATTAATTCTGCATGGCGAACTCATCGAAGCACTGTCACGCAGACTTACGATGTTTGGCTGTTTCATTTTGGTGCATACATTTCT
>LDEV01000241.1:0-30577 GCA_001014755.1 Blastomyces silverae | reverse complement strand
GACGCGGGGGCAGCCAACAAGTATTGCAATAGCAATAATCACGAGGCCTACGGCCAGACTCCCCGAGCTCTTGAAAGGGAAGCAAATGTTCTGAACGTCCCGTCTATAGTAGTGCTTTTTCGACCTAGGGCCAACAATTCTGTTTTTCCCTGCAGACCTAGTCACTGTAATTGTATAGGATATCAATCCTGTCTCTCCCTGCTGGTATTGGCCGACTCTGTCCCATGTGAAAAGCTTGCATCTATAAAAAAAAAAAGCAAAACTAACATGAAGAGCCCCGCACAACGGTTCGATTTGAAAGTGCCGAACAACAACAGATTGAACCCCGCTATTAGGCCGGCTTCCTGAACGCTGTGGGATGGTCAGCTAATTTACCGTGGTAAATAGTATCGTGCCGTGCGCTCTGACTGACTTCCACAAAGGGAATTCGAGATATCCTGAGAACGCGGCAGCGAAAATCGAAGAGTAACTAAACAGACTAAGAAACTTTGATCAACCTACAGATGTAGCAACTTGGAAATATTTTTCTCAATACGTCGCGGGAATTGTTTGGAGCTCAGGTCAAGTTGGTCGTTCATGTGACACTGAAGCCCTAAACCACCTATGGTACGGAGTAACTACTATATATATTAAAGCCCCTATTTGATTGCGAACAGAGTTACTGCTTTGGGATGGGAATCAATAAAACTTCAAATGCTCACTTGCGAAAATTGTTTACATTTCACTCACTAATGGACACAATTGACATATTTTTCTTTCATTACTTATCTAAAGTGTATGTATATTCTATTTTTGAAAACCTGTTCTCCTAGTAAGCTAGAAACGAGACGAAGAAAGAATTTTGGAAACGCCCGAGATTGTAGATTGCTCGCCTTTTTTTTTTAAATGACCGGTAGAAATAAATGAAATCCTAGGTTCAAGTCGCCAATTTTCATTCATCCCGTAAAGAAAAGGCCGAACAAATATTTGAGAAATAAAAAAGAATTAAAAATTAAAAATTAAACGCGTAACTCCGTCCTGCTCCGTGGTTGTGGCGCCAGATAGATATCAAACGGGGTAAAGGGCTGAACGGGGAAAGAATATTCGAGCGCATTAGGCGATAGTTAATGTTTTAGAGAGCTATTCCTGTCGTGAATTGGTTAAAAATCGGGATACGGGGCCTGCCTTGATGTGTTCCGTCCTTGATGACGTTTGCCATGACCGCTTACATTCCAGGATGGCCTATTTCGTGGCGTTAGAGGGTCATGAATAGTGCGTGTGTCCTCCAGGCAAAATGGCTATCTCATGGTATAGGGGCAGCGGTGACCCGGGCTTTTTCGACATCCCTACTGACTCCAATCCTATGGTTCATCCTGTCCTCCTCCTCTTCGGCCATCCGCTCAGCTTCTTTCTGCTCGTGCAGGTATTGACAGAATTTACTATTCCGTCTAATGTGCTCTCCATACCGGATGAATGCGAATGGAATAAGCGACATGGCCAAGCTGAAGAATCCCAGCATGCTGCATGACCAGCTCACACCCAAGCGGTTGAACATTGGGGTGGTGGAAATGGGGAGGCAAACCGCAAAAATGCTGCGGCAACAACTGGCTGCGGACTGAGCACTTGCTGAAAATGTCTCATACGCATCAGCTAGGTAGTTTAGCATTGCCATGAAGATTAGCAAGTAGCCTGCCCCAAATGGTATACCGGATAACATGGGGACTGCCCAGTGAATGTTGGGTGACGCTGTCCAGCCCAGCCAGAATAAAGCAATGACATATAGCGGCCCGCCAATACAGGCAAGTGGGAGACGTCTATACTCCTCAATATTTGCCCAACTTTTGCCCCTAAACTTGGCCTTGTAGAGATAGGAATCCCACCAGTTAAACACCGCACAGGATAGAAGTGCACCAAGGGCGACTGAAAGGAGCAATGTGTTAGTGAAGACTCGAATGGGCTTGGAAAATTAATGCAACTTACTAGGTAGATACATTAGTCCGCTGACACCAGTACTCATGCCATATATACCTATGATCCACGAGTTAGACAAAGAATTTGCGGAGTTTCGGAGTTTCGGAACGGAGGTGAAACTTGCCATACCTTGAAAGATAACTGGGTATGCTTGAAAGTAAATGAAAAATATGGCATAGACTATTGCCAGATATAAGCAAGTAAAAAGTACGATTGACTCTTGGAACACCATACGAAATGGACGGGTTAGCGTGACGGTGAGTATAGCCTTTACCCCTTGCTTTTGGATATCAAGAGGGGCGACAATATGGAGATTGCCTGTGCTCTTGCGTAAAGCTCGAGCTCTCCGCTGCAGGAGAACAGGGGCGTATGTTTCAGGCATAAAAAAGCACAGTGGAGCGGAAACACCTGCGATCATAAGTGCTATCCAAAAGGGCCATCTCCAATTTATTGGAGCTGTAAAACCTGACAGCCAGGGGCCGACAAGTGGACCAACGGTAGTCACCTAGGAGAAAGGTCAGCGGGCATCACCCTCCCCCCCCTTCAAAGAAAATAACATGTATGATATAATACGTACAGCCATGAAGTACGCCATGACCTGACCTCGCTCTCTTGGATCGTTGTGGATATCGGCAAATAGGCCACCAACAATAGCAAGAGGGGCAGATGCCGCAACACCCAAAATCAATCTGAACACCAATAGAGACGCCCAATTTTGACATAGCGCACAGCCCATTGTGAAGACTATAAAGAAGAAGAATGGGATTACCATCACGGTTTTCCTTCCGTAAGATTCCGACATGGGTCCACAAACGATTGGGCCGAAGACATAGCCAACAAGGAATAGGGATATAGGGAGAACGAGTTGCTCCTGGCTTGTTATATTGAACTCCTTGGCAATATATGGCATCGCACCGCTAGGAAGAGAAGAACAGAGTGTACTATTCAGGACAGTTGCCATCCCCCCAGCAAAGACGAATCTCTTCTTGTTCTGCGTGATCTCGTTAACGGCTGTCCCATGTTGTTTGTATATCTCCCAACCGACATAAGGCTGGCGAACACCGGGAAATTCGTATACAGAGCATAGACACTTACTTTGCTCCAATTGAATGGGTTTTCGGGATCCTTAGAATGGAATGACACGACCGTTTTCGACGCAACTTGACGGAACCTGTAGGAAGAGAGTGCATAATCCATGGTCCCATCTATAGGGGAGCCATCTCCGCTCTGTGATAGTGAGTCATTCGATAGGTTCTGCTGTGCCATTTCTGTCTCTGTGCCGGTGTCAGATTTCCCGAAGATATTTTAAAGGGATCTATATTTGAAAGAATACACATACCCATTGGCACATATATTTCCTCTTTTCCAATGGTCATATCCGCATCAGCCGTCATGATTGATAAGTATTATTGCTCCCAAAACCACAACAAGAGATGTACTGTAATATGACTCCTAGCCCGAAAGCATAATTAATGTCGTAATTATGACCCACCACAAATCGCAAACTCAAAAAACCCTTTTGGGGTCGCTGCCATGATTTTATAGCACCCTATGTCCGCTGTCCCCCGCAACCTGGTGGGCCTCCAGAGCATCCTGATCCCAAACTAACAGCGGCAAACCGACAAGATTATCAGTGAAAGCCCGCCGCTTCAGCTGCTAGCACCAAGCAAATGTTTCGGTTAACACGGCTTCGCTCCGGTATCATTTTATAATGACTATAACTCGTCCCCAGGCCTGATAAGCAGTTGATGGCTGTTCTAGTGCGCCCTTTGTGATAACTCCAATTCAACACGCGACTGCAGAAGACGGAGAATGGGAGATAGGGTCGGCTTGCCATTGATATTCATGGATGTCTTCGCGGTGTGTGTTCGGCTTAGCGAGAGTGGCCATTATGGTTTCGGCAGTTTAACCATGGCGGAGAGAGGGGAACTCCGGTCCTCAACTGTACTCCCGTATACTTTTTACGTACTGAAATCAGTGAACCGCACCATCAGCGGCCTCTTGGGCCTCGCTAAATGGACTAGAAGAGATAAAATGTATGCTGATCTCGCATCTGTCAAGAAAAAAATTCTGAAGCGTTGAAGGGATCCTTGAATAATGGCGGACAAATTCACCAATTATATGTCTTCGGCGTTTAAGGGGACAACCCTGCAAATACAGAAACCGGCATCCGATGCATGGCAAGGTCCCAGGTCCCTGAAACTCGAGGTCGCCTTCATCTTGCCCAGTTAGTACATTAGTTAGTTACTAGTTTTGCGCACCAGCCCTACCGAGCCACGCGGAATGGATGCCTGCAAACGGACTTCGAACGGGGTGATCACTGATTGGGGGCATTATTAATCAATATCAACAAAGTGGAAATAAAATAAGCGGTTTCTGGGCAGCGAGGCGAGGAACTGATTCTCATGATCCCTCCCATACATTGGATGTTACCCACTCACTCCGCTTGGGGGAAAAAATGGCCAGATCCATCAACAGCGCGAGGTGGCGGTCAGACGTCTTCAGATCGCACCAAACACCAAAACCGCATAAGTGGACTCTTGGCTCCCGCTGCTCCTCTTGGGCCCAGACTGTTGAGTGGTCACAAAAAAGATAAGCCTGACCACGAGTCAGAGGCCTCCGTCTTTTTTTCCTTTGGCGAACAATCCCATTCATTTAAAACTGGGCTAGCCAGATTCTCAATATCATGCGTTACCTTTATCCTTTCTTTCTCCCTACGTTTTTCGAGTCAGACTGCTCCGTAAGGAGCAGATGGGAACAAAATCCTCTACGAAAGTCGTATTTAAAGATGGACAAATTTTTATAGGCTAATTTCGCTACAATCACATGAGTGAATAAGACATGCAATTCCTTCTAATTCAATATATTCGGTAACATGGGGGGGGGGAGGTGATTGTTTCATTTCCCAATGCCTTCTTCTGCATAGTGAAGGTACGCGCAAAACCAAAATCATTGCCTGGGCTGCATAATTGAAATCCACTGACGAGTTACGTAGACATCCAAGGACTCAGGAAAAAGCCCAGAGGAAGTATGGCTTCGGACATGAATGGAAAGAGTCGATGATGACAGGAGTAGATAATGCAAGGGGCACTTTAATGCCCATAGAACTCGCGGGGGGGTTGTTCAGCATCGCTAGACTGCCTTGCATTGAGCGTGGGTGTGGATATGTCCCAGCGGGTCCCGCGCGAGGTAACATGGAAAGCGGTCAACCGTGCTCCAAGGAAGGTTTTGAAGGCATTTAGGTAACTTCCAGATAATTCTAATAATACACGTGTTCCCGTCGCGCCTAGAGGTTCCGGCCTTTAATTGCGGACGAATCGAATTGTGGAGCGTAAACTGCCCTCTCGCATCACTATTTCGAGGGCGGATGACGTTCATGTGCGGGGGGATGGAACATGATTGGTAAGACTTTAGGCTCAAGCCATGATCGCTCTTACGTCCCAAACACACAGTTTTTCATCCCACCCACAACTTGCGCACCAGCCTTCACTGCCAAAGAGACACCAATCTACACCAGTCGCAAACTCCGTATGGCGCCCCATGCGCCCCAGTTCTCTGCCCATTACTGGTTCAGCGCCCAGTCCACCGGGCATGAAGCCTGCTTCACCACCTGGCGTTCCGGTATCGGATCCGTCGCTCCAAACACGACAGGTCATGTCGTAACTAGCGCTCAGAAGAACGTGTGAAAGATGCGGTGACCAGGTAACTTTTCGGACGGCATACTCATGTCCAATCATTGCGGATAGCGGGCCTTGTTGCGGAGCACGGATATCAAACGTACGGATTGTACGGTCGACACCAGCTGTGGCAAGGACTGAGGGTCGATATTTGTTCCAGTCATGCGTCAGGGCCTCTGATGGAGGACATGAGGCAGGTGCGGGTGGAAATCCCGGTTTCGTAGGCACCGAGGTTCCTCCATGAATCGGGATTTGTACTGTAAGGTGGTTATTTGCAGAGGCAGGTGTACGCAAATCGAATACGCGAACGTGCGAGTCTGAAGAGACGCAGGATAAGATATCTGGGGAGTGTGGAGAAAAAGCGGCGGAATAGGTGCAGCTATGCGTCGGAAGAGTTAAGAGTGACTGAGGTCTAGAGGGAGACCAAATTTTAACGGTTCCATCCCAACTACTGGAACAAAATCGGTCCTTGGCTACTAAATTCCAATGTACGGAGAAAACCTCGCGAGAATGTTCCTTCCATCCTTGGACGGGAAACTCGTCCACCGTAGTATCGAAGAGCTTAATACTCCCATCCCCAGAGCCCACGAGGGCTTGGTTCTCATGGATTTCGGACCAAGCAATATCATAGAGGGAATCTTGCGTTGTGAAACTGGATTTAAATTAGAGCTATTAGTATTACGTAAATCGTGCCAGCTAGTTTCAAAAAATATTGATAAAGTATATATCTAGGGATGTTGAGGCAATTGTATTTAAAGATCTTAATACATCTTTTGGGGGGCTTACTATTTCAGAGGGACGATGCCGTTGGGCGTCAGGTCGAGAATGTAGAGCCTGCCATTTCCAACAAGGCCAAAATTCGCAGATGCAGCAACCGCAAGGCGGGAGTCAAAGAAGGGGGAGTATTTCACTGCATATCCATTGAATCCCTCTGTGCGGAACTCAAGCATGTTGTCGAGCGGGGGAGGGGCAGGAGGAAGGTTTCCAACTGGCGATCCCAAAACAAGTTGACGCGGGTTTATAGGTGAGCAGCTGTACTCATGGCGCCTGTGCAGCGTCAGTGTGAGTGAGTCCCTTCGGAGATATATATGGGAATCCGCATCCTCAGATGTTGCTCCAGGATGGCTCGTGTGTCGCAAGGAAGAAACCGCCCCAAGGCAGATCGAACTCCAATCCGGCGGCTTATGACCGGACGTTGAACCACCAAACCACCGAGGTCCCTAGGGCTTGGCTTGGCAGAGTGCCCGGATCTTATGTCATCACCACGTGCAGCAGTTCCGGAGACAGGATACATCCATACACTTCATGGAGGGAGCTCTTTCATTGTAACATAACAAAGAAGACCAAGGTTAATTCTGAATTTCAGGCTGAGGAATGTCTTGTGTTCTGTTATGACTGAACAGTCAGTCTGTCTCTACTGCAGTTTGACTACTATTTGGAGTGCAAGAAAGATATGTCCATTGACCTAACATCCCACAATCCTAATCCTAGCCTAGGCGCATCCAAGTTCGCTAGATGCCCCAATCATTCTCTCTGCTGCTGTCAACCAGTGAGTTCTTATCCATCAGAATGACTGTTGCGGAGTAGATTCCGCTAGATAAGAATCATCGTCACTCCCTACGTTGGAAGCCGATAATGTCTTTCCCATCCCCAATTACTAACCGCGTAAAAAGGGGCTTCAATTCCAGGTGCTCTCAGAGCTTCAGACCGCCACTGGTTTCAATATCTTTTTTTTAACGGAAAATTCAAATCCCAGAGGCACGCCAGATTTATTATCAATTCAACATCGAATCCTCTAATAGTCGGCTGTTGCGAGAATCTTTCGAGGTTGAAAATCAATTAATATCACGTGATATCGCGTCTCTCTCGTATTCCGGCTCATTCCCACCAGGGGAGACATCCAACACGAAAATAGGCACGAACATCGCAGGCAATAAATGGCCCCAAGCAGGGGATTACTGCTATCCAAACATATAAAGTAAATATAAAAGAAATTGAAAAGAGATGGATAAGTTTCTGTCTCGGAAACGCCCACGAGACTCCTCCCCGACGGGATCTCATGAAGAGACAGCATTTCTTTCGGCCAAAGCGGGAGACGGTGAAATAGCTAAAGATGAGGAATCGACGGACGTAAAGCTGGCGATTCTAGCATCTCTCTTTCCGGACTTCCAGCAAGAAATCCTCCTTGACACGCTGGTTGCTAGTGAAGGATCCGTCACAGCTGCGTGCTCAACTCTATCATCCCAGACACCCCCGAGCGGGAATAAGAAGCGCAACATTTCAAGTGGCCTGGGCATACAAAGCTCGCTCTCATCATTCGGTGTAACAGCGACAAACTTATCAACCTCAAAAGCGCGGCCGAAAGCCCTCACAAAGAGAGGGCGGACATTGCACCTGTTCTCCCCAGAGGACATATCCAAGTACACCCCTTGCACCATAATTCACAACTTCCTTCCCGCCGATGAAGCCAACGATCTCCTCCGCGAACTGCTCGAAGAAGCCAAAACCTTCCACAGACAAACCTTCCAGCTCTTCGAAAACACCGTCCAAAGTCCCCACTCCGCAGGCTTCTACGTCGCCAGTGCCGAAGAGCTGCATCAGCAGAAACATGAATACTCCTACAATGGCACCTATCGAACAGACGTCCGACAATTAACCCCGGAACTCCGTCGTGTTTCTACAAAAGTTCAACAAGCCGTGAACGACGAGATCCGTAAGCGTATCACATCGCACTACCCGGGCGGGGGGAAGCTAAAATACCAATCGACACGTACATGGATACCCAATGCAGCCTTTGTGAATTGTTATGATGGCCCCTCTGAGAGCGTAGGCTACCACTCGGATGAACTGACATATCTAGGACCCCGACCTGTCATTGGTAGTTTAAGTCTAGGCGTCGCGAGGGAGTTTCGAGTGCGCAGAATCGTGCCGCCCGATGATCCTGAGGATCCCAATGCTAACAACAACGACGACAACAACGACAACAATACTAATACTAACGAGGAGACAACGGCTACACAAACATCTACATCTACATCTACATCTACCACAACAGCAACAACCACCAGAGCAGACATCCAAGGCCAAATCTCCATCCACCTCCCCCACAACTCCCTCCTAGTAATGCACGCCGAAACCCAGGAGGAATACAAACACAGCATCAGCCCCGCACAAACAATATCGCCACATCCCATCGCAGGCAACAAGCGAATAAACATCACATACCGCTGGTACCGCGAGTCTCTGCACCCGCGACACACGCCCAAGTGTCGTTGCGGAATGCCGTGTGTGTTGCGGTGCGTGCAGAGGAAACGGGAGACGCGGGGGAGATACATGTGGATGTGCTATGCCGGGTATGCGGTTGGGAAAACATCGTGCTCTTTCTTTCAATGGGCGGAGTTCGATGATGAAGGGGAACCCATTTGGAGCAATGGGGTGGGAAAAGAGTGTGGAAAATGAGAGGAGGTGGAGAGTTGTGGGTTGTAACGGACATGTCAATACAGTTGAGAAATGATGGATGATACATTATGACATTGTTTATGAACTGAATGAGTGGCATCGAGTTTAGCTTTCGGTTCCTATGTTCATTGGAGTTGCCCCTCGTTCGTAAGCTTGGAAATTAAGACGGCGTCTGCTTTCCGTCCTCATCAAGGTCGCCGTTTCCCGAAACCGCAAAAGCGCAATATTAATAGACAGATGATAATTAGTACGTTATTTTTTATACCCTATAGCCCTTCAAGCTACCTAGTGCAAGAAATTATATATAATCAACACGCTACTCGGCAAAGCCTCCCATTGCAAAACGTGAACAGGCAAGAACACAGAAAAAAGAAAATCCCCCTCACCCGAAACGTAGCCAATCCCAACCCTAATCTCCTATTCCAAATCATTAGTTAGCGGGAAAGTTGCCATTAGCACCTACGAAATCGGTGACATGAAGGTCTGGCCTCGAGCAAAATTCTCATCTGAAGATATATTGTGAAAACAGTTACCATCGCAGCCTTCGACTAAATTGCGAAATGGGTTCATACTGCCCAGCTCTACCTGTGGATTATTATGAATCTCCAGATCCTGTGAAAAGTGTGATGGTGAAGAGGTGAAAGACCGCTCTCTACTATTTTTCCCCTGTTCCGATTTCGTATGATTGTCGCCGTCGAGATGACGACTCAGATGCATTGAATGAATTGGTTTGACTCTCCCTTGCACGGCGTTTTCCTCGGCATATAACTCGCAGACATCTTTGTGAAGGGCCTGTCTGACTTTTTTGCCGAATACTGAGTTATTCCGGGGAAAGCGGGTAATTTCACACTTGTTCTCCAATGTGATAACCGCAGAGCCAGATAGCGCTGAATGACTGTGCTCTAGGTTCACGGTGAAAATGTTCTCGGAGACCGCTCTGTCAGATGGCCGAAGGAGTCCATGGAGCTGATCAATCATTTGGTCGACATCTTTATCGACTGGATTTTGGGTGCGGTCCCCATGGACACAAAACTCTTCCATTACCTCAGACACAGCTTTGATTTTAACAAGGAGAGTCCACTTCTCGCCTGGCCGCAAAGCTTTACATTTCGTCTCCCCAAGAATGGCTTCGATATCACAACCATTTTGTCCGGCGAGCCCTATGGACAAGTTTGATAGAACACCAGGATCAAGTCCAAAGCGAAGATGGCGCATAACTTGCTTTAAATTATGCTTCAGCGCATGCACGCCATAGTTGTCTTCCTCGTCGTCAAAACTAGCAGACAGATGCCAGCCATCCATTGGCTCGGAAGCCCATAATACGAGCACCGGCTCTGGAGATATGGTGTGAAATCGCACTCGACTTCTAATGTTGGTGGTTATTTCAGACAGAGAAATGCCTAAATTTGCAGTGACCACAAAAACATGACGTAGTGCTCCCCTGCTCGAATACCTCAGAAGCAAATTCGACGCCTCATGGAGAGCTTTTGAGGTGCGAGTCAGATTTGGCCCGTCGCCCGGCAACTCGAAGATTTGTGCAGATCGAAGTAATCCTCGGATAACATCGAGATTACAAGTAGATAGCGGCAGAAGAAGCTGTAGATTTTGCTCGGGATCAGCAGATATACAGCCGATTGCCAGTCGGTCGACGAGCATATCCATTGACGAAGCCAAATGCAGTACGGCATTGCAGGCCCCTTTTAATAGAGCGGGCGGCATGCTTGCTCTAGCCGCCTAGTCAGTTATGACTTCCTAGAATTGAGCAGGGGAAACGTACGAATTATCTAGGAGAACCATAATGTCCAGTGGAACCTCGCACCCAATCTGGGTTTCAAGCTCTGTGTCCAAATTAACGTTTGCAGATATTTCCACCGCAGCCCACGTGAAAAGATCCTCGCGAGTAGAAATTTTCATAGCGTCCATCGTTATATCTATCTTGGCACTGGTAATTGGGAGGGGGCAAGAGAAGCGAGTATGGACGTTGTTGCGGTGTTTTGCGACACAAAGGTTAGTTCTAGTAGAGGGTGGAGTTCTTTGCCCAAACTTCTCAGGGGTAGCTATTAGCTGTGTCGAGATAGGCTCGCGAATTTTATGATTTAGCGGATAACGATGCATATTTGGTGAATTTGGCTCTGTATAAACACGTGTTGGGCGATCCAGTCGAGAATAACCACCAGATGCCGGTCCCAGGCTCGAGTGACGTGATTTACCGAAATCCAATACCTGAGCAACCCGAGCGAAAATCCCCCCTTTCGACGGAATCCTTCGCACCACATTATTTGATTCCTAAACACGGAGTATTAGGCTTTTTTGCTTCGTTGATGAACTTCATGGGTGTGACAAAAACACATACCTCGTCCATGCTACCCCTATTGTTACTAAATGCCCGGAACGATAGAAGAGGCAAATCAAAGAGGGAATGTCGTTCAATATTGTGAGATTTAGATGAACGCGGGCTATTCTGCTTTACTTGCAGTGTTGAGTACTGGGGCTCCCTCGAGAGCTGGAGCGGTCGGCGAATGGCATAAGACGAGTGCCGTCGGGGAATCGCGTAAGGGGGAGCAGAGCTCTTAAAAGAACTAGTGGAAGTAGCTTCTGGAACAGTTGGTAAACGTCGTTTGAAGATGCGCAAAGGCAGTGTCGCGGGGATGGTTGTGCTGTCTTCCCCGGGACACGGGTGGATGTCCGCGTTCGACGTGGGCATGACGTCTGGTGAGATTATATAACCAACGCCCTTCTCAGTGAATGCCTATTAGACGTGTTCCCTCAACAGCGCCGGCTTCATGTACATAACTGCGTCGCCGTCGCTGGACTCGGATCTCTTTGTCGACGCGTTCGACGAGTCAGATGATGACGATAGCCAGTGGGCGTTTGAATGAGCCCTCCTTGAGTAGCTGTGGTTTCCAGAACGGAGACGCCGTCGCTCCCGATACAAACTCCAGTACTCTGAGCACGCCAGCGCTGTTGCAAGAATAGTAAACAGAACAACAATGGGCACAAGAACCAACGCAATTAAGATTAGATTCCTATTTGCTTCGCTCCGTGTTATCCTGAACATATCGAAACTTGCCCTTGGTATATATATCTGCCTCACCCCGATTTTGAGTGGATATCTTGAATGACTTTATGGATAGAATTTGAGCGTAACCGCCAAATACTAGAAACATAGAAGGACAGAATATGAGAATTAAACGTGAGATAGCTGTTGATGCAATCCAGCTTAAAGAGAGAAAGCGAAAGCTGTGTTGACAAAAGAAAATAAAAATAAAAGAAAAAACACATCAAAAGAAGCAACCGCGTCATGCAGAAGGCACGATGCTGGTTTACATATAAGCCATCAAATTGGGATATCAAAATGATACTTTGTATAATCAAGGACCCGCTAGAATTTAATCGTTAAGACGTGAAAGCCCAAGTAAGCAGAAAGAAATCATCCACGATTGCAGCTTCCCTATCCCGAAATTCGCTCATTGGGCTAGAGATGAGCACCAAATCATGCTGTCTCTATCTCGCCACCTTCTTGGGTAGAGATACCCTGGGTAGAGATAATCTCTTCCTTCGTTTTGGTAAGCGTATCATTATCAAGTTTGACAAATCGAATCTAGAATGCAAGTACGAATTAGCTTATCTCGGACATTCAACAGGCGTATATGAAAAATACGCTATGGATCCAGCAGCTGCACTCACCAGATCATCACTCGCACCGCTACGCGTACTATTGCCGAAAAGGACCGATTCCAAATAACTAGTCTCAATTCCAGCCTGAACTCTCGTCTCCCAGACGCCCTCCCAGTTCCATTCTCCAGGCCGCCGTGCTTGAAGGTTGCCCTTTTTCACGGACGCATCTACACCATCTTCTCCTTCTCTATATCCCAGGCCCCGATGAGATCGCCACGCATGCCAGGCTCCAGGGTTTCCAGCCGCCTCCAGCGGTATAGAGTCTAGTACTGCTTCATCATCAAATGTCGACCGAATATAGTTAAGCACCTTCAATACTGGGACATTCGCTTGAAGGCTGGAAGCATACGGCGAGCCAGTTGGTAGTGGAGATACGCGTCCATGGGAATCATGTGACGAAACTCGCCCGGCGGATGAGGCATCTAGTCCTGATGCAGACGACGTCCCAGGATTGGTAGGGGGTGCGTCTGGAGTTGACTCGCTTGTCCCTTGACTGGACTGTTGTTGTTCCAGGGCTGTTGGTTTCGTGCCACTCTGATCGCTTCCACTCACGTTCCGCGATTGTGTCGCTGAATTCGATGCACTCCTGCGTGCCCTTCCGAACCAATGTGGAAACCCATGTCTCAGACTAAAGCCACCAGGCGGCAGGCGTTCCTCATCCGTTGCGCTTACGGTATCCGTATCAGGGGAATTCGTACTAAATGTGTACGTTGTGAGGGGCACGATGAGGGGGTGGAATATGTCTGTTGTGAAAGTCACCAATGGCGGTAGATCTGGATATGTCGATGGAAAGCGGAGCTGGAATCGTAAAATAGCAGATGCGTAGGGGCCTGATTATACGGGAAGTTCGTTTATTAGCTGATAAATCATCGCAGTTTTAACATCGTCACATCAAAGCATATTGTATTTGGAAAAAAGATCACGTGCAACAGGGAGAATATTATTTTATTACCTTTCTGGACAAAAATAACCCCGGACCAGAAGGCCGGGTCTGTCGCTGAGATATTCACATAGACACCGGGAGGAGGGGCGCTTTTCAAGCTGGCGCTGTTTCGGGAGGTGGCCGTCAGCCCTCACTGCAAACAACAGCTTACAAGAAGGTATCTTTTGGAAAAGGGGAAGCGAGCAACATCGTAAAGAAACTTATGCTCGACTTACAATTCAAGCCGAAGCTGTTGTTTGCGCAGAGATGGGATGTTGGGAAGCTTGGAGGACGACATTCTGGTACTCGGTTCGATATGTTCCTTGGGGAAACGGCTCTGGGTTCCGCCAACGATGAAAGCTTCGATGAGGTGGAACCGAGTCTTGGCGTTCAGGGGAACTGCCGAGGTCCAATGCCACCCATGCACAAATGTCCCCGAGTGTCCGTGTACATACTCCGGAACTATAGAATCTGTGGTGCAGGGAGACCAGTTCAACACGCTTGCGCAAATATTCACCCCAGAGGTACATGATATTTACTCAAGAAAAAAAATTCCATCCACTCGGGTCCATTCAATTTCTAACCAATTGGCTAAACAATAATCTATTTCTATCTAATCCTACATTACTTTTAGACCTTCCAACCCATATTTGTGGTAGGGTTCCAAAGGCCTTCGTGGGAGTGAATTGGGCACAGCTGGACAAACTCATTCAGATAACAGAGTCAATGTGAACAGACGAAGTATGTCTTCAAGAAACCACTAGCACTCACGCTTAGAGATGGGGGGTTTCAATGCCCATCTCCTCAATCAATGGCAAACCATTCGAGGCAGCTCAAATTCCCGTTCTGGGCGGGATGACGGAGATATGTCGGGGGAGAAAGATAACATTGCAGCGAAACGCCAGCCTTCCGCTTTGAGGCAATGCATCATCTGTACATCCCCCACGGTTGCCTTCCCCAGTCCAATCGCTATCGGCCGGTTAAAAGCGGAAGCGCTCAGGTCATCCGAGTCGTCGTCACTCGCCAAAACCAAACGGCATGAATGGTTCTTAATTGGCATACAAGAGATAGAGGGAGACAGAGAAACAAGGACATGCGCTGGCAGCGTGGCACGACGCAGAACAGAATTTTCAACCAAGAGGTCTTTCAATCGATTGATATTGCCACATTTCTCATGACCTAATTGGTTATGTAACAGCCAGCCCTATGTGAAGGGTGGAGGCTGCCAGGACGAGCTTAACCTAACTGGCAATTTCCCGCCCCGGATGGCCAATCCTTCGATAGCTTGAAGATGTTGCGGCCGTAGCATCCGGCATTAGGGCCTCGCCCGAACGGCCCGGCCAAAAATTTTGACTTCACGGGACTAAATATGCCCTGAAGGCCCCTGCCCGGGCTCTCGGAGACAAATACATATGTGTGCTGATACTCCGTACTGTACTCCGTACGGAGTATAGACATGCACAATGAGAAGAGAAACCCCGAATTTCTGCAATTGGTCAAAATTGGCAGCCCAACAGCCAATTAAAATGGAGCCCAGCAAACACCGTACTTTTAATTCATTGTCAAAAGAGTAGTATACCTCGGGATCTGCTAGATCTGCCGATGAACACGTAATTCGAACGTTTTCCATTTTGGATGCAGTTATGCACACTGTTGGTTGGACCCTCAGGAATGGCGAAGGTATCAGAATGACAACACGCGGGATGCTATTCCGTCAACAATGAGCTGATTGATAAGCACGGCGGTGCCATCATTGCTCGCTCCCTGTTGCCAATTGGAAACCCGAGCTGCCAAAATAGCGCAGACCCTAGCAATCAATGCATTCACCGATAGATGAAAAGGGGAATCTGCTAGCTTTCGGCACCCGTAGCAACACGAGCCCCATTCAATACTGATGCCTAGTTAGGTATTTCGACTCGGCTCGGGAGTCGCGTAAGCACGCAATTCAGTCACATGCGGAGATATGGGACGGGAAAGCATGCAGTAAAAGTGAGCGAGAGTGCATTCCTGGCAGCCGCCAACGCGACTCCGAGACCGGCGCGGTTGAATAGGGTTTAACATCTCAGAACCTTGGAAGTTGGAGTTAGCAGAAGCATTTGCCGTCATTTGTCCCGGGATGGGCAATGCGTCGATAGCGCAATCGTTTGATTCTAATTCCCATTTGACCACTCGTCTGCCGTCTGACGATTATCCGGGGATGTGCCTGCTATCGTTGGTCCAAGCCCGATATGGAGAATGAAAGTTTTAGCAAACCAGTTGACGTTTGAAAACTGAACGATACCTAAGCTTCTGGAAAGGAGGCTTGGATAGGTCCCGCAGTGCGCGGCTAACCCAGATAGGCTTAGCGTTGGGGTTGGATGTCAAACGAAGGGCGTGAAGGACAGGGATCAGATGCCCGCTGATGTAATCCATCGTCAGGAGGCTGACTTTAGCTCCATTCCCGCCGCATATTGCCCTCAAGCCTCAACCTCAGGATAACTTGATCTGATGGACTGTCGAGCATCTATTCCTTGTCTTTCTTGTCTCATGAGCCCTCAGCCCCTCGTTCAATTGTTCCCCTCTGATCACGCGGCTGTGAACCTGAAAAACCACACAAGGTTTATGAAGAAAGCTCAGGAACAGCCCTTGTCGGTCGAGAGAGATGAAGGTACTTCGACAGGTAACTAACTATCAGTGGAGCAATTCATATAATCCGAGCCAAGACCCTTGACCCCGGCTTCAACTTGAACTAAGCAATTGAATAATGGGGCTAACAAAATTGTTGCAGGAAACCATTGCTGTGCGCTGCCCCGCTGTCAACACTACTCCAAGATCAGATATCCCATGCAGACCCAGACTTGCTCAAAGTCAATGCCACAGCCGAGTCCGGAACCTCTCCACCGATGCAAGGCGGCCCCAACCAGAGCTTAACAAACACGAAGCTCCCTGAATCTGTGACTCAACGTAGTCATCTCTTCTTGGAACATTTCTTCTCTTTGACATTCTTCCGCCCCAACTCCTCGCCCATCTCCTGTTGTTTTCGTCTGCCCTCTTGCGTTTCCATATACAGCCAAAGCTCCCACGGACTTTTACCCCCTTCTCAGCTTCTGTCTTTTTTTTGCCTGGGCTAAGACCCAAATTGCCGCTAGGGGGCAATCTGGTTCGGTTTGTGTTGAAACGTTCACATATATAATGGAATATTTCGACTTCGAACAAGCAGCCCGGGATGACGATGTTGCCTCTAATTGCCAAGTGATCGATGAATCTGACTTTGCTGAGAAGTATGATACTTTAATTGTTGAAGACGACCCCGTGCTCCCCTCTCCCGAACCGCCCACCGCGCAGCCTGATAACTCTCAAGAACAAGAAACGCCTCTAAGCCTATTCGATAGGGGTGTATTTCCGGTCACCCGGGCTAAGGAGCCCTGCGATCTGTGTCGTTCCCGAGGCCTTGACTGTTTCATGGCAAAACGGGGTGTGATGCAGAACAACGGTTGTACATGCTGTATCTCTCTCTACCGTGAATGCAGTTTCACACGGACTAAGCCTCATGAAAAAGGATTGGATACGTTACATGTTGTCTCCGAAGACAGCTACGTACCAATCGGCAGCTTTACAGGCAAGAAACTTTTAAGGTCCTTTCATGGTGGCACCTGTAGTACCACTTTTGAAGAAACGGAACCGAACGGGCGAAAGAGTGGCTCCAGATTCCCAAGAGAAGCTATTCGGGTCCTAAAGACGTGGCTCACGGAGCACGCCAGCCATCCCTATCCCTCAGACAAGGAAAAAGACGAATTGAAGTTGAAGACAGGCCTAAAGCGTAGCCAGATCTGCAATTGGCTTGCAAATGCCCGTCGTCGAGGCAAAGTCCGACCATCGCTACGCGATCCCTCTCCTCCACCCACGGGGGCGCTGGATATTCCACGAAAACAGCTAGCTCCAGGAGTCGATATTTCCGATTTGACTCCCCTTGAACGTTGGAAGCATTCACCCCCTGAACACGAGCCTGCGTCAGCTACGGATATTATCCGCGCCATGGCAAATGCACCGTACGCTCCGGAGCGGAATCCATCCAATGGCGGGGAGAAAAACCCCTCCAGTGCTGGCCGTTTCCGCGCGCATTCTCGAAAAACGGGCTCGAGCACTGACGGTTCAGGTCTCTCCAATGCACTTCCAACCCGGTCGGTGAGTAGTTACAGTTTGGACACGACACAATCGAGTATTTCCGATATGTCTTTCGCATCCGCCTTCTCTCATCGTTCGTCCCGCGCCTCGTTCAACTCTTTTGAAGGAAAAGACCGCCGTAGACGTCGCCATAAATCTGCGGTTGGGCAAAATGCGTTTCAAAATGCTCGGGCTGCTCGAATTTTCCAATGCACTTTCTGTACTGATACATTTAGTACCAAATATGATTGGCAACGGCACGAGAAGTCATTGCATCTTGCGTTGGAGAAATGGACATGTACACCGCAGGGGGGGGCCGTCACAATAAACGGCGCAGTCGTCTGTGCCTTTTGCAAGAGCCCCAACCCAGATGACGACCACCTTGAGTCACATAATTTCAATGCTTGTCAGGAGAAGTCCCTACAGGAACGGACCTTCTATCGAAAAGACCACCTCAGTCAACATCTCCGTCTGATGCATTGTGTAAAGTTCGGCGCTTGGATGGAAAGCTGGAGAAGTGCTACCACGGAGATCCGGTCCCGTTGTGGGTTTTGCTCCGCCATATTTAATACCTGGAAAGAACGCGTTGATCATCTCACAGCCCATTTTAAAGCTGGTAACGATATGTCGCAGTGGAAAGGTGACTGGGGTTTCGAACCTGTCGTTCAGCGGCTTGTCGAAAATGGCATGCCTCCATATCTAATTGGAGAAGAACGAAAGACGCCGGATCCGTGGGTCGCTAGACCTCCGGCGAAGAAATCCAGTTATGATGCTCTAAGGCGAGGTTCGAATCCCGGCTCCAGTGCTGAGTCAGGTGGCATTCCAGTCCCCGGAGACGCAAATTGTTTCCGCCGCCTGGGGATTGAACTCTCCGCGTATATCAGTCGCCAGGTTGCCAGTGGCATCATTCCGACGGATTCGGATATATTGAGCGAAGCCAGACAAACCGTATATGGATCTGACGACCCGTGGAACCAAACCTGTGCCGATAATCCGATATGGCTGTCTATTCTCAAGCGAGACAACGGCCTTTGTGAACCTCCAGGAGTCGAAAATATCCAGCTAGATGACTTGGGCATGCAACCGCCCTTCGCTGCCCCTGGACTCTCCCAACCCCCTATGCATAAACTTCTGACCATCCCGTCAAACATCAGCAATGCCGGTTTCAACAGTTCCGGCTTCCAGAGCCCAGCATTCTACAGCACTAGTTTCAATTCTGGAGCTCCAAGTGTCCACGGCAGCTTCATGGACAGCGCCACGGGAAGCGTGGGTGTTAGTTCAGCTGGATTCCCAGGTGGTGGCTGGCCAGGTTTGACAGCATCCAACACCCCATCTTCCTCTGCTCCAGTCAACGCTGGCTTCGATTTGGGAGTCCAGAATACGCACCACTATCTCCAACAACCACCGGGCAGTGTTCATGGGGATCTCGGTACAAACTTCAATGATATGCATATCCATGGGCTCGAACCCGGAGGCCACCACCGGGCGGGCAATAATGAGGGTAAGTTTGGCGCCATGGACAGGCACAGCCTATCTGAGGCCCGTTCCTATTTCGGAGTGCCATCTACGACGCCAATAGACATTCCCTCATCGGTTGCTCCTGTATCCGGGACCCATATCGTGTCCGGCTCGTTTGAGCCTTGTTTCCGGAACATATTTGATGATCACTTTGATATGACCTAGTGTCCACTCCTTTTCATTGCTCATTCGTGCGATTCAGGACAATATTCGGGGGTAATGGTTAGTCTGCGCAGGGCTTTCTCGGTCGATACGACATCGATTTAATCCACGTCAGGCTGTTAATTCTACGATAGAGAGAAAGAAAAATAAATGACAAGAAAAGCAAGATACCTCAGCGCCACGAAACGCCATGATGATATGTTTACTTTTACTGTTTGGGATGACAGTTGGGTATAAAAGTTTGATTACATTATCGAAGAATAGAAAGGATCGGAATGAAAGTGAAGAGAAGGGATGGATTTTTCAACATCTTATCATCATCCGCCTTGGCCTAATTTGCGTCATTTTTAATACATTTTGTGATGTTTTCCTTTTTTTTTTTTACCCTTCATTCACTTCTAACATTAATGTTAATTGTTTCTTCTTTTTCCCCCTCTTTTTCATACGGCTCAGTCGCTTGCTTTTGATCGATAGGCGTTTTGGATTCGGCTATTGATCTTTTCCCCATGCGTGAGACCTTTTCGAGCCGGGGAGCTCAGGAAGACAGGACACGTTAGACGGATTAGATTAAGGTCTTGGATATACAACATGTACACATAATCACACCTACCAACTCCACTCCATAGAAATTGGATTTCAGCTTGCCTGTGGTTCAAGCGGAATGTGTAAAAAGGCTCCTTGGATTTATCATCAAAGAGAGTCCCAGCTCGGTGTTACAGGTTTAATAGAGTATCCGAAGACAACTCACTATCTTGGATATATACATGCGAAGCGACGCTAGAAAATGCCTTTGGGCTAGAGAGGTAGGCGGTAGGTCCATACACAGACATCATACTACCCACACTCACACAAGGCCCGCCTCCCTATCCATATTAAATTTATCAACCACCTCTCTCGTCTTCCCAATGATCTCTACACAGTCAGGAGAGTCTGAATGACAGCAGATGGAGACTGGATAATCTCCAATGGGCATCGGGACTACCGCACCATCCACCGCAGTCACCGACTGCGTCCGAATCTGCTGAGTGACATGTTTCTCCACATCCGCCAGATCCCACGGTTGCTTCTTGCGATCAATCACCAACGACCCATCCGCCCGGTACTTGACATCGCCATAAAACTCTGCCCAGAACGGGATGCCAAGATCCTTCGCTGCCTTTTCCATATTGGTGCCTGCGAGGCCAAAGACAGGTATTCCCTTGGGGATACCCAACATCACGGCTTTGGCTACTTCGTAGTCGCGGCACATCATGCCGTAGAGGATGCCGTGGGGTTTAACGTGGTGGAGGGGGACGCCTTCTCGGTCCAGGAAGCCCTTGAGGGCGCCGACTTGGTAGACTGTTAGGGCGGTTAGTTCTTCCGGGGTGAGTTTCATTTCTCGTCGACCGAAGCCCTGGAGGTCAGGGAGGCCTGGGTGGGCGCCGATTTTGACGTTGTGGGCTTTGCAGTTTCGGACGGTTTCCATCATAATGAGGGGGTCGCTTTAATAGAGTTTAAATGGAGGAGTTGGAAGGTAAGTTAGCTGTGATATTCCGCATCTTTGAGTTGGTTTTGGATTGTGCATGTGCTTCATGCTGGCCATATGGCATTATTTTCTCCCGCTTCTTCCCCGCTTTCCTTTCTTATCTTCATTCTTCTATCTTCCCCCTCGATCTCAATGTCATATATCTCCTGGGGAATAAGGAGGACATGAAATTCCCCATGCGCTAAAGCCGCTACAAAACATGGGAGCAAGGCTTACCCAGCATGAAATCCACAGGCAATATTTGCAAAATCAACGAGGGGGAGAAGCTCGAGGTCCGGGCCGCATGCCCAATTGCCGTACTAGATATGAAAACCCATCAGTTAACCCTTCAGAAACTTGATGCACGCGACTGGTAGCTGCACTTGACTTCTCCGGCGTGAATAACAAAGGCATTGGGTGGGTGGGAGGTTGAGGGGGCTATATGTACAGCTTCTCCCATGTCACAATTTATCAGGGCTTTGTGTTTTATCGGCGCCATTGTGTCTGGATACTCCAAGTAGGAGGAGAACTGTCGTAATAAGTTATCGATAGATTGTAGATTTGATGAAGTAGTTGGTATGGCTGCTGTCGCGGTGCTGTATGGAACCTGGTGGTTTGGCAAGGAGATTATAAATTTGAAACGTCGAAGGGATAGGTCGACACAAAGATGGATCCTCACGTGCAAATGTGCGATTTTACCCCTCCTCCTGAAGCTTCAAGCTCAACAAGGAGAATAATGTGGTCCAAAGATGGCGGGCATCAGGGCGAGCCCCAGAATTCCGGGCTGATTTTTTGGCTTCTCACACCCCGCAGTTCCCCAGCTGCTATCGCTAGCTGCCATCTGTCGGGTGCCGGACACATGGATGGCGTCCTTCATATGAGACTTCGGGCCCGGGTATCGAATCAGATACACCAGGCATCGCCGAGTTGGCAGGCAGCTGAAGCTGGCAATCCCGAGAATGTGAACCCAAGGAATAAACGCAGGCTGAATGGTGGGGGCAGACGTTAGAACCTGCGTTGCGCCGTGGAACCGAGCCTGGCCTTATCAGACTTGTTCTTGGCTCTGCGCCATGCCGGCTGTTGAGCCTTGTACAGCAGCCTATAGTGACATTTGAGTCAAATGACTTTTTTTAATGTTTTTTTGTGTTTTTCAGTGTAAAAGAGTTAATTTCATATAATATTTATTATATAGTCACACATCAATTACACTAGATCTAATATAGTTAATATATTACTATATATAATTTAGTCAGTCTTAACATTCAGACTATGAATCTCATCTCACAGATCTGATAATGAAATTCTCTACTGAGTAGATATAGATCTCTCTCAGATATAGATCTCTCTGAGTATAGAGATAGAGTCTCTTGAATATAGAGATCTCTTAGTATAGAGCTCTCTAGATATAGAGATCTCTCAGTATAGAGTTCTCTGAGTATAGAATCTCTGAGTATAAAATCTTTCAGCTATAGAGTTCTCTCAGATATAGAGTTCTCTCAGTAGAGAGTTTCTCAGATATAGAGTCTCTGAGTATAGAATCTCTCAGCTCTAGAGTTCTCTCAGATATAGAGTCTCTTGAATATAGAGATCTCTTAGTATAGAGCTCTCTAGATATAGAGATCTCTCAGTATAGAGTTCTCTGAGTATAGAATCTCTGAGTATAAAATCTTTCAGCTATAGAGTTCTCTCAGATATAGAGTTCTCTCAGTAGAGAGTTTCTCAGATATAGAGTCTCTGAGTATAGAATCTCTCAGCTCTAGAGTTCTCTCAGATATAGAGTCTCTTGAATATAGAGATCTCTTAGTATAGAGCTCTCTAGATATAGAGATCTCTCAGTATAGAGTTCTCTGAGTATAGAATCTCTGAGTATAAAATCTTTCAGCTATAGAGTTCTCTCAGATATAGAGTTCTCTCAGTAGAGAGTTTCTCAGATATAGAGTCTCTGAGTATAGAATCTCTCAGCTCTAGAGTTCTCTCAGATATAGAGTCTCTTGAATATAGAGATCTCTTAGTATAGAGCTCTCTAGATATAGAGATCTCTCAGTATAGAGTTTTCTAAATATAGAGTCTCTGAGTATAGAGTCTCTCAGCTATAGAGTTTTCTCAGATATAGAGTTTTCTCAGATATAGAGCTCTCTAAGCTCTGATTAGAAAGCTTCTCTCAGAGTATAGAGACTCTCAGAGTATTATAGAGTTTATCTCTCAGATAAAGAGCTCTTATAAGATCAATGTGAGTCTCTATTTCATACAATATTCAATGAGAAGATCTCAATTACTAATACAATCAGTATTATTGATGTGTGCTCATTGTAACACTAGTATAAAATACTCATTTGACCCAAATGTCACTATAGGCTGCTGTACCTCGTTCCAACCACCACAGAGCTCACATAACTACGCATGATACAACAGCTATCCCGCGCATAAAGACACCCAACACACCCAACACAGCCCTCCACTCCCGGAACCCCTCCTCACAGACTACAGTTATGGCCAGATTAGCACAGGTCGGCAATGACGCGAGAGTGTCTATCGCCCTTCTCCAGGTCGACAATGGCCAGCTACAGGAGAGAAACGCCGAGGCTTCAAGCTAAGGTTTTCCAGCGCGTGTTTTTCTCGCCATGTTCCCCGCATTCGCCCCTAGGCGAACCTGCTTTTCGGCTCCTATCCCACTAAAAGGTGGAGGGGTACCGTCAATCTAATGGCCGATTGGGTGGCCTGTCTGGAGAATTCTCCGCTAGGGTCTGGGGATCGAAACCCCCCACTCGGGATTTCCAATCGTAGAGATAAACTCGGGGGGTGCCATCCCTCACAGCCGGCGAAAAGGAGGACAATTAAAACGCCGGGCATCCCTCCTTTGCCATCGCATGAGAATCCAAGGTCCAATGCTCTCCTTCATCTCGGAAAGTCAATCGTTACAACCCATTCTTTCTTTCCCAATCACTGTTCCATCATGGAATCGCTGAAGACGCTTTTGATCGCGAATCGCGGAGAAATTGCTGTGAGGATTATTAGAACCGCGAAGTAAGCGCTTAAAACGGCTTTGCATCGTCCCCCCCTGCATTTGGGTTGCATGAACTGTACATGGCGCTGAAGAGCCAATAAACACTTTGCCTGTCGCCTTTTGCTCCTGCAGCGTTTGTAGATATATCTAGATTGTCATGAGCTGAGAACCCACGCAATATTTAGGGCATTGAATGTTCGAACTATCGCAATATACACCGAACCTGATGCCATTTCTACGCATGTTTCCCTAGCAGACGAATCTGTTCTTCTGGAAGGAGCTCCAACGAAAGCTTATGTTGACGGGTATGATCAGAACTACTCCATTTATATGGTTTTCCATGTCCCACCCTCTCTATATATCTTATAACTGACAACATGTTGTGAAGGGAGCAAATAATTGCCATTGCCAAAAAGTACAAGGCTGATGCCATCATCCCTGGCTATGGGTTCCTCTCTGAGAACACCGAGTTCGCTCGGATGGCCATGCAGGCTGGAATCGCATTTGCAGGCCCCAGTCCTGAAAGTATTGAAGCCTTTGGACTGAAGCATAAAGCTCGCGAGCTGGCGATAGCGGCTGGTGTTCCAATCGTCCCTGGAACTCAATCCCTTGTCAAAGATGAAGACGAGGCGGTTGAAGCCTCCAAGAAGCTTGGATTCCCGGTATGTGACTCCCCCATCTTTCTCCTAACTCCCTTCACTTTTTTTCTTATGCTGTCAGTCGGACAATATAGGTTGGAAAAGGCTAATAGTTGGCTGTTAGGTTATGCTAAAAGCTACCGCTGGGGGAGGAGGAATGGGGCTGTTAACTTGTCACTCAGAACAAGATGTCCGCGAGTCATTCGCGACGGTAAGATCAAGGGGTGAAGCCCTGTTTAAAAATGCTGGCATGTTCATTGAGAGATACTATCCATCCAGCCATCATATTGAAGTCCAAGTGTTCGGTAACGGCCTTGGAAAAGCTGTTCATTTCGGCGAAAGAGAGTGTTCGATTCAGAGACGGCATCAAAAGGTCATCGAAGAATGTCCTAGTCCATTTGTTACAAAACACCCTGAGCTGCGCCAAAAACTTTGCGATGCTGCTGTTAGCTTGGCAGAATCAACTAAATACGCATCGGCAGGTACCATTGAGTATCTAGTTGATGATGAAACAGGAGACTTTTTCTTCCTGGAAATGAACACCCGCCTGCAGGTGGAACACGGCATTACTGAGATGTGCTATGGAGTTGATCTTGTCGAGCTTATGCTGAAACAGGTAGATGCTCAACTTTCAGGCAAGCAGGGCCTTGATGCGTCCTATCTGCAGAGCTTGCAATCAAATCCGCTTAAAGGAGCAGCCATTGAAGCCCGAGTTTACGCTGAAAATCCGTCGAGGAATTTTGCTCCTTCTCCTGGAACATTACAGGAAGTAGAGTGGAGAGAAATTCCGGGTTCTAGGTTTGATACTTGGGTGCACAGAGGAACTAAAGTGACGGCCAACTATGGTATGCAATAAATATCCTTCAATATTCAAATTCTCTCTTTGCTGACGAACCCAGATCCCCTTCTCGCCAAGGTTATGTATCATTCCAGCTCCCGGGAAGAAACTATCAAAGGGATGATCACTATACTTTCCGAATCGAAAATTTGCGGACCTCCAAACAATCTCGATTTCCTTGCTTCCATCCTGAGAGATCAACAGTTCTTCAATGGTAATACCTTAACCCACTTTCTGAATGGCTTCAAATATTCCCCCGCTGCCATTGATGTGATCGGTGGCGGAGCATATACCCTCATTGAAGACTATCCCGGCCGTCCGACTATTGGCCGTGGCTTCTCCCATTCAGGCCCTATGGACCCCTTGGCATTCCGTATCGCCAATGCTCTTGTTGGAAACCCGGTCGGCCTCGAAGGTCTAGAAATTACGCTCAGCGGACCAGACTTGCTTTTCCTGGGCCCTGCTGTCGTCGCTCTTTGCGGAGCGACCATGACGGCACAACTCGATGGAGCCCCGTTCCCGATGTGGACAAGAGTTAAGATCAACGCTGGACAACGCCTGACGATTGGTAAAACGACAGATGGAGGATGCAGGTCGTACCTCGCTGTTTATGGAGGATTCCCAGGCATTGCTAAATGGTTCGGTTCCAAATCTACATCGCCCATGGTCGGTGTTGGCGGTTATCAGGGCCGTCAGCTCGCCTCTGGAGATCTTCTGTCAATCACAGATAAGCTCCCTGAGATAAACGGGGAGCTGTCTCTTCCCAAGTCGTTAATTCCAGAATACCCCTCCCATTGGGAGCTTCTCTCACTAGCTGGGCCGTACGATGAAGGATACATAATCCCTGAGGGCATCGAGGAGTTTTACCACACTACCTGGAAAGTTTCTCACAATGCTGCAAGAGGAGGAATTAGGCTAATTGGGCCAAAACCAAAGTGGGCTCGCCCTGACGGCGGTCAAGGTGGTGCTCACCCAAGCAATCTCATAGAATATGGTTACCCAATGGGCACGCTCAACTGGACTGGCGATGACCCATGCATATTCCCAGTTGATTGCCCCGACTTTGGCGGGTTCGTTTCCAGCACTACAGTTGTCAAGGCTGATTACTGGCGAATGGGACAAATGAAAGCTGGAGATACGATTAAATACAGAAGGGTTACATTGGAAGATGCGCTTTTCTTGCGACGCCGGGTTGAGGACTTCGTGGGCAAAGTAGCTGCATGTTGCTCGGGGAAGGCCAAGTTCGAGGAGGTTTCACCATTAGACTACAGCAATCTTCCAGAGTCAAAGGACTCCGCCAATGCCCCCAAGGCTATTATTCATCAGATTCCAGAAAATGGAAGGAAACAGCCTCTTGTGTCTTATAGGCAGGTAAGTTAAAATGTGAAATTCGCCTTCAGCTCGCGCCACTCTCTAACATTATTCAGGGCGGTGATGACTATGTTCTTATTGATTATGGACATGGTGACTTTGACCTCAACCATCGTTGTAGAGTCACTGCTCTTATAAAGGCGCTAAGGGAAGCAAAGGGAGATATAACTTTCTCAACCGGATTGATTGGAACGGTTGGATGTGGCAATTGTAAGTTTAAAACAAGAATAACTGATACACAAAATAATTTAGCTGACCATTATGTAGCTCTCTCGCTGTACTATGATGGCATGAGGATCCCTCAAAAGAAGTTGATTGATTATCTATGCGAGCTCGAAGTTCAACTTGGAGATCTCAGCCAGGCAAAGATGCCTAGTCGCGTCTTCAAACTTCCTCTTACCTTCGAGAGCAAGAGACAAACTGCGGCACTCCAGCGCTACATGGAAACTCAACGTCCATACGCGTCATATCTCCCCGATAATATGGACTTCGTCGCCAAGAACAACGCATTTACTCGTGAGGAATTTGAGAATATCTATCTCACTGCCAGCTTCATGGTTATTGCCGTAGGATTCTTTACTGCTCTGCCATTGTCACTTCCGGTGGACCCCCGTCAGCGCATGAACTGTCCAAAGATGAACCCTAGTCGTGTTTTCACCCCAGAAGGCCAAGTGTCATGGGGAGGTTCTTGCATGGCGTAAGTCGAAACAGTCCATGTCCTTCCCTTTGTTGTGTATGAAATGTGCCAAAACTAACCTCCCTCTCCCATACGAAAGACTTTACAACGTCGAATCGCCAGGAGGTTACCAGCTGACCGGCCTGTCCATCCCGGGCGTTGACATCCTTGGTTCCAAAGCCGGTTATTCACCGGAGAAGCCATGGCTCTATGAAGACTTTGATCAAATTTCCTTCTACAAAGTGACGGAGGAGGAATACGAACGAGACATGGCCCTTTTCCGCAGTGGCCGGTATCAGTACAAGTGGGAAAATGTCGAGTTCGACATGGCGGAGCATAACCGCTTGTTGGAAAGTACTAAGGACGAAGTTGCAAAAATCCGCGCCCGACAGCAGGAAGCACAGTTGGAAATGCTTAAGCTTGAAGCGGAGTTGATGGAGCGTTGGACCGCAGAGAAGGCAGCTGGTGAAATCCCTATGGATGCAGTAGCGGCTTTGTTGGAGGGTATGTAACTAACTATGCCGACATCTTTTTCCCTCTCCACTCTCCACTCTCCTTCCACTTGGAACCTTTCCCAGGTTCCCATACGTACATAAGACTCAAGGCTAACACTTCATAGATCCCGACATTACTGCTATTGAGGCGCCACTGAACGCCAACGTGTGGAAGATTGAAGTCAAGGAGGGAGATAAGATTGCTGCAAACCAAGTCGTGACGATCCTAGAGGCCATGAAGCTGGAGATCACTGTGCAGGCCGATCCCAGCGCCGCTGGAGGAATTGTGGAGAAGATCTTGGTCAAGCCAAATGACTCCATTGAAGCTGGGAAGCCGCTTATGTTGGTACGAATGGGGGAGAAGGCAAATTAGGGAGGAAGTCGAGAGGGGTTTTAAGTGTTTTTGTGTTTGTTTGTGTTTGCTACGTGGAACCTAGTATAGTGTTTTTGGTCTGTCTGTCTCCTTCACCTGCGTTGGACATTCCAAGGAGAGATACCTCGGATGCAGCCCTTATGCCGGCTTGATATGTATTTTCCTACTGCCCACCAGAATCACTTATTTTTCAACTGAATACAGTGCATGTATGTGCAGCATTCATAATAATTATATCCTCGTAAGAAAAGTAGCCCGTTGGCGAAATAGCCCACGGAATGGATGTATATATAACCTAACAGGGATAGCATCGAAAACCTACGTCCACCAAAAACTCACACTGATCCCCGCCTGCAAGCCGCGCACATAATGCCACCAGCCAATAGGTATGTACAAACACTCTCCTTCTTTCAAAACCGTCTCCACATACTCCGCATCCGAAAACCCAGGCCACATCGATTCCCAGGTCTCAGATTCAGCTGGGGACATCTCGATGGCAGCCAGGTCCACCTGTGATGTATTGGACATGTCGATTTCCTGATGTTGCGCCTGCGCCTGCGCCTGAGCGACTATTTCTTTGTCTGTTGGTTGCTGCTGTTGGGGTGAAGAGGGTGCGGGATTAACCACCTCCATACCGCGAGGATATATTTGCGACGCGGGTGTATGAGGTGAGTATAGCCGTATATATTTCTGTCCGACAACTTGCACGAGGATGTTGTGGTACGGATCATGGTGTAATGGCGATATCGTCCACGAAGGGCCTATCCATGTATTAATGACTGGGTCAGAGAGGGTATCGTCTGCTTCACTCTCGCCTTCACTGTTATCGGTAGTCTTTCCATCTTGATTCTGATCTTTCTCCCCGTCACCTAGAGTATTCCTGAGGGTCTTTTTTGAAAGCTCATCTTTATCTCTAGCCAGACTCTCGCGTAATCTTTTCTCATATAAGGGCGTCCCGGGCTCTGGCGCTGGCGGATCTGTATAGCAGTAGTCTGGTATACAAATATCATTTCTCAGCGCAGGTATTTGCGCCAATAAATCGTGCTGAGCCATATAACCCGTTTCACCTCCTGCTCCTCCGCTTTCTCGATCCCTACCATTCGCTACATGATCACCATTATCACCCCCACTTTTCTTCCCATCACCGGGCCCCTTACCGCTACTTTCCATCCTCCATATGTAATCTCGCACAAACTCTCCGAACGGCATAAGACGCTGCCCCCATCCTTCGTCTGTATAGGACCGGCCCACCTCCACAGGGACCAATCTCCGGCCATCATACGTCCGTTGGGCCCAGTAGTCCAGGGATGACCAGGGTCGTGTCGAGAGTGCGGGCCAGTGATTCACTGCATCCGTGATGACTAGTGGTACGCGGATGTTATTCATATGTTCTGTGAACCGTTCGAGGGATGGGGCAGAGAGGCGACGAATTGGCCGTCCTAGGTTTTTTGGAGCGGGGGCTGTATCCGGGGGAAAGAGGGGCGGAGTTATTAATCTTCTACGTTTTAGGGGCGGAGGTTGCACATTTTGCTCAGCTTCAGTGTGTCCCTCGAACTGATCGGGTTTGTTAAAGAAGAGTGGGAATGGCCTGGTCGATGGATGGGAATCAGTCAGGTCTTGTAGGCATGTTATAAGCGATTCAATGAGAGATTCTCTGCGCGGAGCGCCGGTCATGATCAGTGCTCTGTCAAGAGTATGTATGACGGGTGACAGCCATGGCGCATCTGAACTGATCCTCCTGCGAACGTTAATAACATCCTGTTTACGTGCCTGTCCGTTTTTCGAGGTCTGGTGGTCAAGTATTTGCTGCTGTTGCGCCGCCAGTTTACAGCCCTCGACCTCGCCGTCGTCGTTGTCTCCTTGGTGTTTTCTGATTGCGCAACATACTTTTACGATGCTAGCATCTGTATAGAGCCGTCTCCAGCAGACCTTCACGTCTTTAAATGGAAATACACGTAGTTTAGTGTCCGCGAGGGCGAGAGCATTGTCGGTGTCTTGGATGAGAGCGAAAACGAGCTTCTCGGCGTCACCATCGAAGCACTCGCAGATCGGGTCATCTGGAGACGGTGACGATATCGTAGACAGAGCTAAACGAGCCAAGCGGTCGATTGACTGCATCAGGGAATATATGAAGGCCCTATATATATAAAAAGAGATCGCTTATTTGGAC
>LDEV01000240.1:314-24527 GCA_001014755.1 Blastomyces silverae | reverse complement strand
GTCCCGTGCGCGTGCAGTGGGATCCTGAGAGGGATTTCGAGTTCCGCGCGCTTGAGTATCGGTCGCTGCAGGTTGGGTTGAAGGGGGGGGCGGTGGATCGGTATGTGGATGAGTGGATTGTGGGGATCAGGGATGTTACGGGGCTGATGCAGGAGGTGGGCAGGTTGGCGGGTGAGGGGAGGCTGGAGGAGGCGAGGGCGAAGATGCCGGTGGAGGAGGAGTATGTTTTACCGGCGGATGTGGCGAGGGTTATTGGGGCGGATGAAGGGGGGATATGAGGGGGGATATGAGGGATAGGATATCAGATTAAAGAGGATATGTACAGGGGAAGAAGCATTGCATATTCTCTCCTTGTGAAGGAATTATTGGAAAACCTTGGATCTATCCGTAGTCTGCCGATACCTTTCCTGTCCAACATGCTACATCCGAAAGGTCGAGGCGATCTATACAATATAACCCTGCATGCATCCAGCATATGTCGAGTAACTAATAAATAAATAAATAAATAATAAATAAACAGCAGACACAAACAAACAAAGAATACAGCTGTTGTCTTCACTAAACCGGTTCCTGCATGGATTCCGCAGCGCTAGTAAATATCTTGATATGTTGAACAAGAAAATCAATAAATCAGTCAATCAGTCAATCAATGAATGAATGAATGTCCTTGCTTGCTGCAATTGGAATTCTGTTCTCTGTTCTCTTTCGCCCAGTTCCCTGCTTTGTTAACTACTTTCTGCTTGCATGCAACTATGTATGCTGGGATCGATTGAAATCCCATGCAACAAAGAAAAGCCAATAAATAACAAATAACACAAAACAAACAGGATGTACAGTGCAATAAACAATCTAAATCAGCAGGCAAATCGAAAAAAGAAACACATAGTTATATAAAATAAATGAAAACATATGCCCAGTCCAACCCAACCCCCCAACCCCCCCTTTGCCAACCCCAATATCAGCCCGACATCTAATAGATTACACCAAACCCAGCAGCTATCGACAAACTTTCCAAAAGATCTGCTCCTTAGGGTATGTATAACTATAGCAACAAGAAGACGGACGAACCGACTACGAGCCGAGCTGTGTGTCACTTGAGCGAAGTGATATATCCATCCATCTATCTACGCCTCCTTGTACGACCGGCTCTCTGCACAACCAGTTTCGGTTTGAACGGCAGCAGCAGCAGCAGCAGTAGCAGTAGATGATAGAAGCTGTGGACAAACGGAATCGAAAGGAAAGGCGGCTGGCTGGCTGCGCGCTGGGCCGTCTCGTTCCGAACCAGCCGTATGCTTTCTGTTTCTTTGTGGTACACGAGCACAAGAGAATATTGAAATATTGAAATATTTAATATATTGGGATAAATGATGACAAACGCAGACAAGGAAACTTTATCCAACTAACTTAACTGGGGGAACTTAAAACCGGGGGGAAGGAGGAGTGAGTGTATGGCTGTGTGTTTCCTTCTTTCCTTCCCTATCTTCTTTCAATAACTTTTTGTTTTGTTTCCTTTTTTCATCCATCTAACTTTTCTAGCCGAATGAACCTCGACCTTTTCGTCCTCGATGGTCAGAGACGAAATGACAGTGAAACATGCGCTATATACAACGGAGGGAGGGAGAAAGTAGGCAGTGGACCAGAACCCCATCCCATATTCCCCTGTTCCGCCCCTTTCCTTGGACGTTTAATTCAAAAAAGGCCGCCCCTACCAAGCCAGAAAGCAAAAGCGGAATCAATCAATCAATCTACCTACCTCGATCGATCTCCGAGTTTCACAAGGAACCCGTTCGTCTATGCTGGTTAGTGTGGGTTTGTTGATTCACGGGTGGATCGATCGAGCGATCGAGGAGGGATGGAGGGATGAATCAAAGCAACGATATCAATGCAACCAAAGAACGAAGAAAGGAAAAGAAAAAAAGGAAAAGGAAAAAGAAAAGAAAAGAAAGACGTCACCAAATCACGAGTCACGCATGCGAAGATATAATAAACTCGATCGCTTAGGGAGCTATCTATATATGTATCCCCCCCCTCGATTCCTGAACCCTATTCCTCTTCTCCTGGGGCCCTTTGGATAGAGAGGAAGACGAAACAAGACATCCGTTGCTCTCCAAACAAATACACAAAAAGTGGGAACAAAAATATCAAGATCAGATAGATGGTCGATCAATCAAAAGCCCACCGGCGTCAATTTCCGCTGCGTACGTATATTAACAAGGAGGGAAAAGGTTTACAACAAATAATATAACAAAAATATACTATAACAAGATCGGAAAGGAAAACGCAAGGAAGATATATATATCCATGGACGCCGCTGGTTGAAAAAAAAAAGAAAGAAAACTGCAAGGAAGGGCGAATAAAGAGAGGGCGAGGGACTCAGGAATGAATGAAAATGAAAACAGAACACCGCTGATATCCTCTACCGAAGAGAATGACACAGAATAAGCAAGAGGGAAATGAAAGGCGGGAAGCTCAACACGGGAAACAAAAATACATTGGAAAAAATACAAGGAAAAAAAAGGAATGAAGAAACTGGGGTTGGTGGTGGTCGCTTTGTTTCCAAACAACTATTTGTACAGTGGTATCGTATCAATTGATGGCCCTTCTTCCTCTATGTCGAAGTCCTGCTTACCTTCTTCCGCATCATACATAGTTGCCCATCCTTCTCTTGCAACGAGGGGGTGAAAAAAAAAAAAGAAGCAAAAGAACCTCAAAACGCACGCAAAACCAAATTTACATACGCCTCTTGATTCATATCAAGGACGCTACTCGCTTGGGGCTCGAGGGCTAAAAACCCGTCCTAGAACCCTCGAAAGGGATCCTCATTTCGAAAGAACACATCCCCGTCTTCGGAACCATAAAACTCCGTGTCAGGGCTATTTGGGGGCCAGTAATGTGCATCCCGCCTCCTCCTCCCACCACCGCCGCCTTGCCTCGATCTATGTCCATGCCCACCAACTCGTTGGCGGGTAAACTCATTTCGATCCACGAACGCCTCCATCCGCACTGTACCAACTGCTTCGAAGAAATTGCTCATGCCAACGCTAGATGGGCCGCTGGCTTCTGAGGTCCGATGACTGAAACTGCTTTGGCCGCTCTGCACGCCCGATGGCCCCATGGTTGAGGGAGAGTAGAGATCCGATGACCCTGCTGTTGTGGTGCTGTATGTGGACGGGGCGGTGGTGTGGTTGGAGAAGCTTTTAAATGCACTTGGCGGGAGGCGCGGTGCAGTGTTGCTTCGCTTGCGCGAATGTGAGGAGAATCTTGGGACATTTGGGGGATCGGCGGCGTCGTTGATGGGTTCGCCTCCTTGAGCTTCGTCGAAGGGTAGCTCAGGGACGGCGGACGGGTGGGATGCGAAGGAACGGTTGGAACTTGCTGGGGTGGGTCTTGTTTTGCCCTTTGCGACACGGATTGAGTCGCGGATTGGGTTGCGCCTTAGCGTACTGTTGGGGGGAGGGCGATACTCTTCGTGCGGGACCGGTGGCAAGGAAGCAAGATCGTTGGCGCCCATCGAAGAGTGGCTTAGGAATGATAGAGCGGTTAACCAGACGAAATGGCGTTCGATTGTCATGGCTGTGAACTTCAGTGCTCGTTGCGGGGTCAGGATCAAAATCGATCGGTTGAAATGGTTACCAGGACCAGAGCCCTTGGGTAACGGATTATCATCCTTGACGTCAAGGACAGATTGGATCGTTACTTTACGGAGAGTGCTAGTTAGCCAAACGAAAATACTTCTTTCCAAAGGGGTATTCAGGACGTTTAGCGCCTGGGCGGGATAATACTCACATTTTCGGCCACTCTTGCCTAGCAAGGCAGATCCGCTCGTGGGCTGTTTACTGCTCCACATGACTGCACGCTCATACGGTGCTAGCCATACCCATCTCTTATGCCTGACGCCATTCCCAGTGATATTTGCAGAGACCTCTTCGGTGCTTTTACCTAGCTCCCATCCCTCCTTACTATTATCTGTCATACCGAAAGACTTCCGTCTTCGAACATACTTCCACATCCATTCTCCCACCATGGTCTGTGCGATCGCATCGACCACGCTAGTCTGTTGTATACCCGTGTTGGTATTGTTTGACTCGTCTCTTCTATGGGATCTGGGAGGGGGTGGAACATATTGATTTGAGCGCAGTTTACCAGATCGTTTGCTGCGAGGGGCTGTGATTTCGTCAACGGGCATGGGTGGTAGGTGTGGGCTTTCGGGGCAGGTTGATGTTGTCGACATTGTTGGTGGCGAATGGCTTTGCTGCCGATCATGATGATGCATCCTAGATACCACAGCGGCAGAGCGTACTTTACGAAGTGGAGGCTCTCTCGATCTAAAGCCCCGCTCTGGGTAATTTCCGTTGCTGTATGGCGTGGGGCTCTGAGCGCCCTCACTTGCGCTGGTAGGGATCTTGCGCGAACTCAACCTCACAGGAACGGGGAAGGGAGGTTTGGTTGCGGTGCTACTGGAAGCGGCGCTGCTGCCGATACTGGGCGCACTTGGGCTGCGAGGCCTGAATAACTGGTGTGCGGCGGTAGAGCTAGAGATCATGGCAGTGCGACGAATATCCGGTTGCTTCGCGACGTTGCCCAATTTCAAGGGTCTAGGCGGTCGTTTGGCCGCCACAGCACGCTGCTGAGGACCGTTGTGAGCTCTTAGTTCGGATACTGATTTCGGCGAATGCTGCTCATCATTTGCTTCTGGGTGTTCCTCACGCTCCGCTAGAGGGTTGTCGTCCAGTATTGAGGGTGAGGGCTTTGTAACGAGCTTACCAGACCTCAGGGTATAAGATGCCAGGGGTCGATTAAATAGCTCGTCATCGCTAAATAGGTCCTCTTGTGGCTCTGGCCATTCATCGTCACTAATATGTTCAAATCCAGCAAATAAGCTGCTGGTCCTGAACGGTCGTCGAAGCTCTGGCTTTACATCGTCAGAAAGGGGACCATTGTCATTATTCCCGGGATATGCTTGCAGTCTCTCAGGCTCTTTATCGTTCGAGGACGGCCTTGTTAGCGGTGCAGGCTCGACTGGTGGTGGTTTTCGAAGCTTCCTTTTTGCAGATTTTGGGGGTACGTGGAATGCCTGGATGGGGGGTGGTGATGGCAGATCAATGGATTCTGGGCTTATCGGTGGTTCTATAATCGCGGACGGGAGGAGTTTAGCGGGCAACTTGGCACTGCGTTTATCGACGCGGATTTCTTCTGTTTGCATGCCCCATGACCGTACATCAACTAGTGGTTCGATATTCGTCTGGCATGATATGCTCTTGGTTTGCGGTGGCAAGACGACACTGGTCCTGGCGGACGGTGGGTTTGAGCCAGGGGGTTCGATTGTGATCATAGGGATTGGCATTGCCTGTCGGATAAGTTGTTCCAGGTTTTGGGTTTCTTTGTCCTTGATAATTACATCGTCGGTTTGAGTTGAGATGGAAGCTGTTGTTGTAACAGCAGGAGTTGCAATAATACGAGCTGGAGAGGCTATCGGGGTGGACTCCTCTGATGAAATTTCCTCCAACTTGGGAGTCCATGGAGGGCTTGGAAGCTCTCCAGTTGTCTGGCACGCAGAAGAGGTAGTGAGGAGAGGCACGGTGACGGTGCTGCTGTCCTTTGATTCGTATATGGGTGGTGTTATTTCTGTACTAGAGGATGTACGCTTCCTTTCTAGATCTGCACAGCGCGCGCAATTCACCAGTGGAGCCTCGTCGACGATAACTTCATCCGGTTCCGGGACGATCTTAGGGGATGGAGGTGGAGTATACTGGATTCCAACGTCTCTGTATTCGAATTGTGGTACGGCAGTGGTTGCCTTTGCATCCTCATCGACGTCCGGAATTACATCCAGATTCCTTGGATGATCAAGTACATCGGGAGTGCCGAACCGTTCATGTCCGTCAAGCGACATATCTAACGTACGTCGGGCCATCATGCTGCTCATTGGTCGTGATTGCATTGACATAGGCCTTTCGTGATCGGGAACCGTGCATCTTGAATCGGGTCGGTCGTCTAGGCCCAATGTGTCTTCGTCTTCCTCATCGAAGGCGAGTTCGTCTGCTAGGTTCAAGCCGTCGACCTTGGGTCCATGACCGTTGGCCAGACTCATAACGGAGTACCGAAGATTATGTAGCTCACCATCATGAGTACTTACGCTCGCAGTGCTCGTGCGTCTCCGTCCCAGGACACTGCTCGAGCGAACACTGTTGGTATCGCTGGCCCTGGCCGTCGTGCCATCCCGAACAGAATCGTCAAAGTCTCCATCAACGCTACGAGGAAAAGAGCCAGCGGCCTGAGCGGCTGCAACCTCATTGAGGACAACCTTGAGCCGTCCCTCCACAACATGGACTTTACGCTCCCAATTTCTCCGCTCTTCTTCCCAATTCTGCTTATCGCGCTCCCACAGCCTTTGCGTCCGTTCAATGTCATCCTCCTGCGTACGCGCTCTCTTCTGCGACTGCTCAAGCCTTTTCCGGAAATCTGCAATATTCTCCAAGGCATCATCACGCTCCTTGGACAATTCTGTCATGGCAGACAGGGAACCGCCCTCAAGAAGCTGCAACTGCCTTTTCAGCGAACGGTTCTCCTTGGAGTTCTTGGCGAGCGTCTCGCTTAAAGACTCTGTTTCCGCCTTTGCATTTTCCAGAGTCATCTCAAGCGAATCAATTGCCCTTGTTTTCCCCTCCATGTCTCGCCGCAGGGACAAGATCTCGGAAACGAGCGACGCATGTAGGGTTGGGGTGAAGCGCCGCGGGTCTAGGGGCGAAATGGTCTCATCATTTGCAATGTCGATTGGGGGGATTGGGCCATCGGATTCGTACCGACTGCCGGAGTTGAAGCGCGGAGGGGAGGAGGAAGGGCCTGGCGAAGAATCTCTGCGGTGAAGCGATGGACGGCGCGACATTGGGTTCGAGGGGGTCCTGTAGGGCTTCTTATCCTTACCCGTGGGTAGGGAGGTTCCCAGGTATGCATAGTCATTTTCAAAGTCAGAAGGCATTGTGGATGTGGGCGGGTATGGACGTTTCCTTTAGTTCCAGTTGCCGCTGTCATGCATGCATGGCTATGCGGGGGAAGACGCCGCGATAAGCAAACGAGAATTACCCAAAAAAAAAAAAAAAGGGGGGGGGGGGGGGGGGGCGGGGGGGGGGGGGGGGAGGGGTGGTATTCGGTCTCCGGCCGTGGGCAGTTCAGGAGTACATGAGGAACAAGCTGAGCGGAGAAACCCAGGAATAGCCCAAGTTGAGCAGTAAGTTCTTAATTGTACAAGGATGCATCACACTTCTGCCAGTGCGGGATTGGGTGTAATGGACGTCAGGAAGGGGAATTGTTGTATGGGGAAAAAATAAAACGAAAGGCACTCCTTGTGTTCAGGGGTTGGTGTGGAAGAGCGGGGCGAACGATGTGTGAAGGTAGGACAATTCGTAATATCAGGCAAGAGCTTCAGTCCAAGACTCAACGGTCAGCCAGTTTTGAAGAATCGAGGTGGTAAGTTGGTTGGTAGGTAGGTAAAGTCCCCGTTTCCCCCATGTATTTTGTTTCTTTTTATAGCATTTACACTTCGCAACGGTAAGTCATGTACATGAATAAATCTATAACACAACGACGGCGGGAGTTTTGTTGGTGATGGTGGTGGCGGAAGGAAAAACAACGAAAAAAAAGGAGCGAAAAAAAGACGAATGAGCGACGAAATCGAGGGTCTTATATATGCGACTCAGGAAGAATGATATCTCTCCATAAAAGAGTGTCTTTTTCCGGTTTATATGCTTTTGCGGAAGGATTGTCCGGTGTGTTGTGTTGTTCGTTCGAGAGGGAATGAATGAATGAATGGACGAGTATAGCTATCTCGCTCGAGGTTCTACCTAAAGCTATACACATACACATGACGTTAGCTGGGATGGCAAATGGCAAGTAACAGCAACAGTGCCCTCATGGGTACTGCGTCGATATGCATATCTTTGGAAATTGGATCTTGACGCACGTACGGGAAGCAGATACAGAGCCGCGTGGATGATTCGAACTGGCAGAGGTATATGTATATAGGTGTGTGGTGGTGGTGGTGAATTGTAGGTCAAGGCCCGGCCATTGAGGTATGTATAAAATGATCTCGAATCCTTTTATTTTTATTTCTTATTTCTTATTATTTAAAACAAACGAGCGTTTTCAATTGGGGCGTGTGTTGCGGTTGTGCTCTGCTGGAGGTAAGGAGTGGTGGAAGACGGAGAAGGAGAAGCTTCATCGACAAGCTGGTGTCGCGAGGGTGAGCCGGAGGAACAATCGGAGGAATCGGGGAGAGAGAAGGCGTCTCTTTTCTCTCTCGTCTTCTTCGTCTTCTTTTGGTTCTCGTTTTTCGTTTCCTCCCCGAGAAAAAAATACAATTAAAAAAAGACTAGCAAAGTGAAGCGAAATAAAAGAATAAAAAATAACTTGTAGTAGCAGTCGTAGCAGTCAGTAGCTGGTGGTAGTCGTGGTGGTCGTGGTGGTGAGTGGTCGTGGTACCTGGCGAGGACAAAAGGAGGGACGGGGTTGAAGCTTGTTCAGGTGGAGGTTGGTGGTAGCTGCATGGCGTATGGATACAGACAGTGGATGATCGCTGTCGCGGGTTTCTGTCGCGCTCACTGTCAGGAAGAAGTTGAAATTGAAGAAGTTGAAGAGGAGGAGGAGGAGAAGAATGTCAGGATGTGAATGTCCAGAGAGACTGACAGAGGTGACGGCAGCAGCAGCAGCAGCAGACGACAGTTAGTTAGGTGCATGATGAGATCGGGCGTGCATAAGGGGCGAGACTAGCCTGCACTGGGGAGGAATAGAGGAATAGGGGGGCTGGCTTTAGTTTAAGGGCACGACTTCAACTACAAGTACTCTGTCCTTGTTCATTTACTCATTCACTCACTCACTCACTCAATCTCATTATTATACCCATCTATGATCCATTTACTACCTACATGTACCTACCTGTTCTATTCTATTATTATTCAATGCCAGAGGTCGTGGTGTATATAATCCGTAGACAACACCCCGTTTCAAGCTTCTACAGAACGCGGGAAGCGTACTGTACCGTACATACATACAGTACCAAGGAGCTTTAAGCCCCCAAAACAAAACAAAAAGGGGGGGAACTTTATTAGTTAAAATTTAGTTTCCTCCACTCCGACCCGACCCTTCTTTTTTTTTTCCTTTTTCGTTTCCTGCGAAGCTTTTTGCCTAAAGCCTAACGGGGCTCTCGGCTGGCTGGCTGGGGCATGGGCCATGATAATGATCATTCTGACGGCTCCAGCAGTCTTTGTTGCCGGCGTTCCCCCAGCGGCCCGAGAGCATGGTTCTTTCTTTCTTTTTTCACTTTTTTGGCCTAAAATAGTTTTGATATTATTATCATTTGCGGGTGGGCTTTGCTTCAAGAAGGAAACCAGAGCTGGCTATCTACACACAATTACATATGAACGATCCTCAATCCTACGATCCAAGCTCGGTTTCGATGGAGGAGTGTGCGCGCACGCACGCCCATGCTCATGCATACATGCAGGTACTCACCTAGGGCTATACACAGACTGCGTCCGTGTGTCAGAACTATTCTTATTACTTTCTTATTATTTTCTTATTTTTATTTTTATTTTTATTTTTATTTTTATTTTTATTTTTATTTTTATTTTTATTTTTTCTGCCCTCTTTTGTTTTGAAATTCAAAAACTCTTTCCCTCGTCTGTCCAATTGGCAGTTCTGGAACGGAGCCGGGTGAGTGGTTGGCCTGCGGGGCTAGCTGGGACCTGGCCTGGGATATGGGCGTTGTTAGTGCTGGTAGTTACTGCTATTACTGCTGGTACTGCTGTCTACTGCTGCGAGCCAGGTGCCGCTAAAAGCATGGTCGCATGGTTAGGGCGGGTTGAAAACTCAGGGGTAAAAAAAAGTCAATTGATGCCTCGTGCTTTTTTGGGATGCAAAAAACAGAATCCTTCAATAAGAAGATAGATATGAATTATGTGAAGTTTGTAGCAGAAATCTTGGAATGATATTGAGAGCTACTGCTACTGTTGATGAGAATATCAGAGTCTGACTCTGTGAGTGAAATGAATGAACTGAGTCAAGATAACAAACTGTTTTTGACTGTTTCTTGTCTTTTCTTGTCTTTTCATTTCTTTCATTTCTTTTTTTCCTGCTTCTTATCCAAGCAATCATCGCCTATCAACCAACCCCAGCCAGGCCAGGCCATCCCTGAAAAAAAAGAAAGAGCCAGCAAAAGAAAAAGAAAAAAGAATGTTTGAGCTATGATGAATGCTGATTGTTTGATTGGCCTCTGTTCTCCGCAATTGATGGCTCTTCTTTCTTTTTCTTTTTTTTGGCCTTTCAAATGTTCACACGAGGAGCTAAAATAGTTTTCGCACCTACGAGACTTTCGGGATGTTTTCCTACCACAGGCTAGTTACCAGTTCTCTCTCTCCCTAGATACATGTATATACGGAGTACACGGATCAGATGAGAATCCCCGCCACCCAATAAGACCAGGTCTCCCCGTACTGCGTATGTCGGCAGAAATATCATCTGGGCAAAATATCAATGGCACAGGTGACAGACAAGCTACCAGCCAAGAGATGAACATGTTTCAGGTTGACTTGACAGGCGCAGGGATCTATCTATCTGTATCACAATTACGGAGTATTGACTGGCCACGAAACATCAACATCAACATCAACAACACTCTCATCAAGCCTAGCTCTCAGTCCAGTAACTAACTCTCTCTGCTCCCCCCGTATTTTCTGCCGTCTGCGTCCACACATATGGTACACGCGACTACTGAGCACGGAGTACTCTAGGTATGGATATTCGATTCTGACACAGTTTACATAGCTGTAATTCAATCGGGTTTTGCCATCCCCCTTCGTAGATCTCTTGCTCATCCTTGAAAATCCCCTTCTCCACGCCCCCTCTGTCCCCATTTCATCGCCCAGATCACCGTCCCTAGGAGGAAGTATGTTATTCCCCGACATAATCATGTAAGGAAGAAGAAGAAGAAGAAGAAGAAGAAGAAGAAGAAGAAGAAGAAGAAGAAGAGCCTAGATATCTATCTCAGATCTGCACCTGACAAATCCATTTATCAATCTATACCAAAGCTGTATTTACACAGTGTACTGTACTTACTGTGTACAGAGTAATACTACAAAATAATGATCACAGACTTTCGGGAGCAACAGGTGTTAGAAATTAATATTCTTGCCCAGGCCCTTGCGCACGCTCCGGTCCACTCCTGAACTCAAATAACGCTGATCAGTTCTGGCCCGTCCTAGATGAAGGGCCGGACGGAGGCCCGCCTGCTCCCTTCCCAGTAATCGACGGTGCTAGGATGGATTACGGGGTTATGAAAAGCGAACGACAACGACCTTGGTGATGATGGATTAATGATTAATGCTGGTGTATTCGATCGCAAAGTATTTGCTTGGTTAGGTTTTTGATAACTAACCGGGCGGTCCTCTCATAGTATTTCAATGCTTGCAGTGTACGGAGTAGAAGGATATACAGTGTAGATATACCACTCACACCCTGCTCTTTCCCCCATGTTCTTCCAGAGTAAGAGATTTTTTTTAAAAAAAGAGCAAAAAACTGTTCATGAATGTGATTGTGATGAGCTTGTGATAGAAACCCTCTCTTGGCCAAGGTAGTGTTCACTGCTCACCTTTCACATTGACATATAACTAGAGGCTATACAGGGGGGTCCTTGGTGGTGAAATAGTTATTTATCCTCCCCCGGCCGCTGCAGGGATACAAGCTTCAACATAATCATGCAAAAGTCTCACATCTGAAGCCAGGAAGGAGTACTTTGTACAGGTGAGAAAAGCTCTTCTGATGACCACATCTCTGGAGAGAATAGCAGCATGCTTGCTATTCATGTTATAGCAGTATTGGCATCAGCTTCACTGACAGGTGAGAGATATCAGTTTAAATAGCTGAGAAACATATATATCTCTGAGAACTCACTCTCTTTTCCTTCACTTCAGCTGAGCTGAAGCTACATACACATACAATCATTTTCTATCATAGTTTCATCTCATCTCATTCTTTTTTTTACCTTTCATGTATGTGCAGTACATGTTTCTCTGTTGAATATTTTAATGATTTTGCATCAACATTGTCAATACTTCTCTCTTATATGTTTGTATGAACATACTCTCTTTTTCACTCTCTTACAAACAAGCTTCTGTCACAGAGAAGAGAGCTTCATTCATTTTCTCTGACTCTCTAATACTAGCTTCTGAAAGTCAAATTGAAAAAAACTATGAAAAGAAGGCTCTTTTACCAACTCAAGATGTGTTCAGTTATTAAAAATATTCACTCTTCTCTCTTCTCTCTCTCTTCAGCATCTCTCACTTCACAAAACCTTGTGGTTAGCTCTTATATAGAGCTGTGTTTTTTCCTGCAATTCAGAGTTTAGATAAAGCTATTCAATCTTGCAAGGTTCTCTTTTCTTCACTTACTCTCTTTTATTTTACTTTCTCTTCTCCCTGATACTTCTTCTCATGAGATCTGAAATAAAAATACATGTGCTGTACATGTACATCCTCCAGCTCTCAACACTCAGCACTCAGTTAATTTTTATGTGCTTCTCTTTCTTTTCAAAGAATTAACCTCATTGAGACAAGGTGACAGTATCTTATCTAAAGACATGTGCTTGTTCTCACTTTCTTTCATTATTTACTCTAAGACAGAGAAATGAGTAGCTATCTAATCTGTTTTAGCTGGTTTCATGTGTGACTTTATACATGTGAAGTGCAGTGATTTCTACTGCAGTCAATTTTGTGAAAGAAAGAAAAGAGAAAACATTATTTATTATAATTGAATTGAAGCTGGAGCAGATCACTTGACAGCTCTTTGATCAGATATCTATCCCCATGATACCACATGTTTGTTTCTCAAAACCAAGAGTAGACTCAGCCCTGCTGCTTGTATTGCAAAATGAGATCAACTCTCAGAGCAAAGTACTATGATTGCTCTTTCAAAACTATATTTTCTGTCTTCATTGTGTTCTATTACAAAAGGAACGGACAAAACAGATATTCTATTCTATTCTTGAGATCACATACTTTCCAGGTCTCAATATATATATACTTTTCATCTACCCCACCTCTGTCCTACAGGATAGTGCAACGAGGGAGGGTAGAGGAAAGGGGCTCTGAAATTAAGCGGCGGTAGAAAAATACATCACTCTCACATCTCCGCTCCCTCAATGCCAAAAGAGATACAACTGCAACCATCATAGCAGCAGCCCAGTTTACGGCAATCAAGCAAATTGGCAATATGGACTATTTCATTTTTCTCTCCCTCTCTACAATCTAGCCTCACCAGTGTTATTTCCAAAGGAAGACTACAACGGGAGCGGATACGGATTGCGTAACAAGGTGAGATCAGGGGATATATTTCTTTATAAAACACTGAACCCCCTGCCCCTCCCGCTCCCGCTCCCGCTCCCGCCCACCGGATAGATGTCTATGACATATGGATGCTTATGTCGGGAGCGGAGGGGAGCGGGAGAAAAAAAGTTAAGGCTAGGGTGAGGGCGGATATTTATCTTTCAGGTAGAGAGATGAAGGCCTAACTACATGCCGCCATTATTGATATTGTCTAATCACACATTTGAACATGTATTTATTAAAAATCACCACTGAGATCTAGATCTCCAGACCCCTTTCCTTCTCTTCTGACTCGCCGCTCTCAAAAGGGTTTTAAAAAGGGACGACGATGACCTCATATGAGGTGGTGCCCCTCGGCTATCCGCTCCGCCCCGCTTATGGCGAAAACTTATTATTTTTTATTTTTTTAAATGAATCCCGAGAGACGTGTCTGGTAGACGCCGCCAGCCAGGCGAACTAGCTAATTAATTCTGGACAACTATTTTCTGCTCGGGGTCTCTCGGGGTTCCGGTGTGGGGTATATCAGTTCCGTAGGTTCCTAAAAGTATATCTCGCATCATATATTTGTTTGGTAAGAACGAAGGAAGAGAGGAAAGAAGGGGATATAAAATATTTTACTTAACGCGAAGGACACCCCCGCCGTGAGGGATCGATAGTGTGCAATTGCTTTATCCTGTTTGAAATAATTCTAACTTTTTTTTGCCCGATTGTCTCCTATACTGTTTACTTTTCTATACCAATATCTAGCACCAAGAATGGCAGACAAGGTAAGTCCCATGAATTAAAATCCGGAGACAGTAGGGGGGTATGTATGCACTTAAAATGACACCAGTATACTGACCACCACCCGGCAGAACGCACTTACCAACCAAAAAGCCAACCCGGAAGGCCAATTCCAACGACCATCCTCCGCCTTCCGCTCCAGCATTTCGCGCTCCCCAACCGCCCCATTCCCCGCTGAACGGGACCGATATGTCCTATACATAAACACCGGCTGTCCCTGGGCGCACCGTGCCAACATCGTGCGCACGCTGAAGGGGCTAGAATCTATAATCCAGCTCGTAGTCCTGGACCCACGCTTCACCGCGGACGGCTGGTACTTCTCCGGCGAATACGGTAGCGCAGACGTAGATCCCCTGTACGGCTTCAAGCATCTGAAGGAGTTATACTTCAAAGCTGACCCGCGGTATGAGGGTCGATACACGGTTCCCATGCTGTGGGATAAGAAGAAGGAGACGATCGTGAGCAACGAGAGCGGTGAGATTATCCGGTTCTTGTACGAGGAGTTTGATGAGTTGCTGGTTGGCGAGGACGAGGCGTTGCGGGAGGTCAATAGGCCTGGCGGCGGGCTGTATCCGGAGAACCTGCGGGCAAAAATTGACGAGATGAACGAATGGGTGTACGAGACGGTGAATAATGGGGTGTATAAATGCGGCTTTGCGACGGCGCAGGAGGCGTATGATAAGAATATCTACCCGCTCTTTGCGTCTTTGGACCGCATTGAAGAGCATCTGGGCCAGCCGGGCCATCAGCCATACCTATTCGGCGAGAATATCACCGAGGCGGACATTAGGCTGTATACGACCATTATCCGCTTTGATGTGGCGTATCATGGGATTTTCAAGTGTAATTTGAAAATGATTCGGCACGATTATCCGCGGATTGATCGGTGGTTGAGGACTTTATATTGGGATGAGTCGGAGAAGACGCGCGGTGGAGCGTTTAAGAAAACGACGCAGTTTGAGGTGGTGAGTTGAGTTGACTTGAACGCCCCTTTTTCCTATCTTCATTTTCCCAATTTTGTTTCGTTTTTGAAGTGTCATCCATCATTCATTTCGAAAATTGGAAATGCCTAACTAACAGAATTGTGCGTCATGATTTCAACAGTATAAAATGGCATATCTTTCCGCCCTTCAAATTAAAATGGGCATCCCGGACAAAGTCGTGCCTGCTGGGCCATCCCCCGATATTTTGCCATTGAAATCATCATTATGATAGGCCAAGGCGAGGCGACCAGGTTTCCAATTATAGGACAAACATCCATGTAAATGAGAGCGATGTTTCTGTGCGTCGATGCAGTCCCATTTGGCATAATACATGTTAATCAAGCTGAGCTGAGACATAACATCTTAATTCAACTCTCATTCGTGAATATGCATGTGGCGGTGGTGTTTGGATTTCATGCTATATATACAGAGCAATACGCTGTATAGGTTAATCATAATTTCTTTTCCAGAAGAATCCTCCATTATGAGCTTTGAGTATACAGAACGTGCAGCCAATCCAAATAACTCTTGGGAAATACTCAGACATCTCAGCGGAGTTTTGCCCGCCAGCGGCAGCATGAAACCCATTTCCTGTTCCCTGTTCCCTGTTGTACTGTGCCAATATACATCCCGCAAATCAATTGAGGACAGAGCAAGCAAAATATATATATATATATATATAAAATAAAGCCACATGGCGAATACCATGAACTGAATCCGAAGGAGAAAATGGTGCAGCATCCCTAGTCTTGGTATGAGACAATCAATCTCCCCCCCCCTTCCGCAACAGACTCCTAACTAATTTAGGAGCCGTCCACGAAGCATGGGGTTAAGATGAGATGGTTCGAAGTTACAGCGGCTTATGTATGCTGCAAAAAGAAGCTCCATAGCCGCGTGGAAGAGCGGCGGAAAACCCATATGCCCCCGGTGGAAAAGTGGGTATCTTCGGGCAAGGCAGAGGGAGAGGAAAATGAGATACATGTATCATCCTCATCATCCCTGGCAACCTGAAGCAGTGGATGGGGCTAACTTCTGTTGAAGGTCATGAACTTCATAATAATGATAATCATGGATAGTCAAATAGTCATCGCTGGGGCCCTGTCCAGTTGACAGGGGATGATACAGGATTCATTCTTGAAAGTACAGTACACCTCTATGGCCGCGAGGGGATGGGTTTAACGGGTAGGCGTTAAGTAAATATTGAAAAAGAGTAAATAAATAAAGAAGGGGAAGGTGATGGTATGTAAATTCCTTTGCACATCAAGGTTTATCAGCATGGCTCATGAGATCGGAACAGCGAATGGACTCTAGGACAAGGTATCATGGTGGTATAACCTTGCGAACTATGAAACCAGTGCTGATAAAACCAAGAGAAAAAGAAGTTATTCATATTAAAAAATAAAATAACTCGGCTTAGTAGGACTCAAAGCCAGAATTCTGTCCAATCCAATGATTTATATAAATATATATTTATATCCATCGGAGGAGGAAAAGAAAAATAAAAAGAATAAAACAAAATAAAAACGAAACCTGGCAGCCACAGGTCCTTGCCCCGGCGTTGACCATTTGACCGTTTCGGCCGCCGCGGCAGTTTTATGCAGGCCCCTAACAAACAAGGTGAACGGAGACGAAAGGGGAAACCCTGTTTTTGATAGGATGGGCGGCTGCCAAAACCCCCCCCCTCTGTGTGTTGCCCTAATGCCCCTGGGAGAAAATGCCGCCTAATTAATTTATTTTCGTCTTCGTCCAGGGGATCGTCTCCTAGCCGCGCATCCCCATGGGCCTGCTGGGTGTGAGGGTGTGAGGGTGCCATTCGAATTAGCGGGGGGAGTCGTATAGCTTTCCCTGTCCAGCTCGCAAAATGGACAAGGGTTTTCGAGGAAACGAAAAAAAAAAGGATTTAATGTGCAAGGTAATTGGGTAATCTGAAGTGATGATGCTGCATGCTCACTTGCATGAAAAGGGGGGGAGGGGGGCGGTTGTTGAAAATAATACGTTGGCAACAGTTATGTATGTAGGTGAGCGTATATGGATGCACGCCGTAAGAATTTTCCTGCGCCTGCGCCTATGATCTGTCTGGTGAAAGGGTGAGTTGAGATCCGTCGGAAAATTTTGCTTACTCTTCGGCTGTTTGTGCTGCATTTCAATATGCACCGCACTGGGATTAAGGGAGGGCCTAGTGGCCTTCTCTCCCGCAGCTAGCCTTGAGGTGTTCGTAGGGGTCCTGCCAGCTTCGACGCTTCCACCCGTGGAATGCTACAGTTTAGTTATATATACAGTACCGGGGGTGTTCTCGAGATATGAATTGCACAGCCAGAGACAGCTCTGCTGGCCCGTCTGTATTTCCCTGTAGGGAAGCCCAACCTGCGAAGGAAAAACCGACATACTCATGCCGTGGTATTGCTGTATCCATGGATATGGGATCTTGCTATTGCAGGATCTTTCTTTTGCCCAGGCCAAACTTTTGCGCATTTCTTTCACCTGCACGGTGGATGAATGAAACCGATTGAATGTGATTGCAACAGCGTCCGGATATTTTACCCCAGCAAGCCACAATCACCATCACCAGCAGCACCATTCACCATCCAAGGGGGTGACAGGCAGGGCTAACGGGAGGACGGAACGGCATATACGGTCCCCGGTTCTGACAAGGGCTGATGAGTAGCAAATTCGGGGAGCGAATTATGATACTGTACATCAAAAAGGGTTGTTATCTTTCCATGCCCACTCCGCGTTTCAATGGATAGATAAGCTTTGTGGTTATTGCAGGTTTTGGTTGGCCGGGCCAGCAGCCATCAAAGCGTCTCCCTGCGAAACCCATTCCAAGAGGTCCTCATGGCGGTCGGGGAACAAAAATCTCAATCCCTGCTAGAAAGGTGTGTATCCTTGAAGGAAAACGGGCCGTTCTTTTGGGAATTATACACATAGAAGCGAAATTCGATTCTTCCTGTACGAGGCAATCCTCTTCTTCTTTGGAAGCAAATGATTCACATCCCTGCCCCAAAGGGGGGCCCTTGACTGGAGTCTGTAGCCCAGGGAAATACATCAAATGTCCAGGGGGTGGTGGTGTCAAGGCCTTTTCCGTTTTGTTGTTGAAGAGCCCGCGCTCCAAGGTTGCATTATGCAGCCGTTGATGTCCAACTGATTGCTTGTGATTGATTCCCTTTGCGAATGCAAATGCTGTTTGCCAGCCAGACAGGGTAGACATGCGTTCCAGACAAGGGGCGATGCAACCTTGCACTGGTTCATTTTTATGCCCTTCCCCCCCCACTCCTTGGTTCTGATAGCTCCCAATTCTGATATCTGCAAATCAGTTGGGTTTCCTAAACTGTTCCATTTTCCATATTCATGGGCATATGTGTGTTTCCACATATCATCTCGGACATATCGGACGCGCCTATTTTGAGAGGTAACTATTACTTTAGACGAGATAAGCTTGTAACGAGGAAATATGCATGTATTGTTGCCCCCGTTGATTCCCCAAGATAGGGAGGGGTATGGGGTATGGTATGGAGCAGTGCAAATAGTTTGAGATGATGGCTCAGTCAACAACACCCGTGATGCTAGTTATGCATGTAGAGAGTAAATTGGAAATTGGGAAGAAGTTTTGCCCAAATGTGTATGAAGAATGATGGGACAGCTTGTTCCAGCAATGAATGAACATGATTCGTGACATGATGTGTGCGGTATTGACTACCACCAAAGAAGAGGAGGAGGAGGGCATGAGCAGAAAGTTTTGGATGTGTTTGTTGCTTCTTTATCTACAGCAAGATAATGATAATATAGAATATATATACCGGCTTTTCTATGAGACATGTTGGACGGGCTTGCAAACTTCAATATCACTATTATTATGACTCCGTACCTCAGAGATAGAAACCACAAAAATTAAAAAAAATATAAAAAATAAAAAAAATAAGCTTGAGCAATTATCATTTGGCAAAGCATCCGAGCGCCAGCCCCGGTCGGCTGTCAGGTTTGTCAAACCCATTTTCCATCTCCACGTTTTGCCTTTTCCGGCATACGCTGTAAACGTACTCCACTCCTGGGCGGTCTTCGACTCGGACGAACAGTTCAACGGCCCACTGACGGTGGATGGGGTGGGGAGAGGAGTGGAGGGAGGAGTGGAGGGGGGGGGTTGAGGTCCCGCCCGCCACGAGAGCGATGCATTAGAAGGAATAATAATGCTGGCCGGATACTAGTAGTACATAGTCTGTAGATAGAGAGAAACCCCGCTTCTCTATGTGATAAATGGCGATGATGGAGTATTATTATTATTGCCGCTGCTCTTCTTTACTATGTAGTTACTGTAGGTGAAGTTAAAAGTCAAAGGCTTCTCCAAATAATAATGGCAGAAGAAAAAGTTAAAAAAAACCTTGTTATCCTGTTATCCTGCTGTCCTGTTATGTATCCTGTTGCTGACAAGAACGAGCGAGCCAAAGTAGGCAACGCCATTATTGGCCAGCAAACCGGCCTGCATGCAGGATATTCCGCACATTTTGACCAGCCAGAAGTGGATCGCAGTCAATTCTGATGGTCTTGACCTATCGCAGGAAAGCGCGCCAATAAAATGGGTGCAGACTTGCATTATTTGCTCTCCTCGAAGCTTCCCAAGCTTACTCTTGCGATCTTGGTGCGTGCTGCTTGCGTCCTCTCTTGACCAGAACCTGGAAAAGAGAAGCAGAGCCAAGAAGCGCGGACACTTGGCTCAGCATGAGCTAAAATAAACCCCAAAGTTTTGCTCTCCCACTCTTTTTCCTGCGCGAGTTTGCCCGTGAGGAGGGGTTTATATATAGGTTGGCCCCCGATGATGAGACCTATGATATGATACCGGTTTTTGGAGCTTGTCACGCAGTCAGCAGGTGGTGCGAGTATACGGAGTAAAAGTTTACCCAAGCCCACCATTCGTTTTCTTCATCGTGGTTTGACTCGTTAATTCATCATTCGTTAGGCTGTATGTACGGACCGTGTCGCTGGCGGGCAGCCTAACTACTCCAGCGGACTGGAGACCCTGTGCCGCATGGTCCATGGGCTAAGTAAGTAGCGTAAGTAGCTCAGGGTGGAGAACAGGGAAAAAATATTATTGAAGCGGCCGTGTGGCCATTCGTCGTTCCCCGAGGAGGAGCATTTATTCTTCTCATCGTTTGTGGAGCAGAAGAAGGACGTCGACACGAGTCGGGCTCAGGGCTAGCGTGCTTGATGGGGTTCTTCTGGCTGGGGACTCAAGGGAGACTTGTTCTCACGGGCCACAAGAGAGATTCTTATGGGGACAGGAGAGGAAGAGGATGTTTCCAGAATTCAGAAATAATATGGAAGGCTATTAATATGACTTCATTCTCTCTGCTGTTTGTTTTTTGGTCATTATTCTGTCTGGGTTTTAGACCTGATAAATAATAATCACGAAATCCCGCCACTCCTTGGGTGACTGACTGACTAGATGAACGAATGGCTCGATGGGATGGGCTCATAGGTGTGTTTCCAGCAGCGAGATCCCCCATCCCATCCCATCCCATCCGGCCCGTCTCCCCGCCTAAAAAAGGGTCTCCAACTTCTCGACCCACGTGGATTTGCTCTCTGGCCTGTGTTTATCCCTTTTCATTATTGTTTGTCGCTTAGAAGCAATGCCCGTGTCCATTATTGGAGTGACAGTACTAAAAAAAAAAAGACAATGAATGGCTGGGGGAAAAAAAGGGGAGAAGGCGTAAGCAGAAATAAAGTTAGCAGGAGGAGCCCTGGCTGGGGTTCTTGGAAGCGCCCAAAGGCTTTTTAATTCCCCGCTTCCTGAGCCTTGGGAAGGGTGGCGCTGGTTTTTGGGGGGATTGGGGGCTGACGGGGGCTGATGGGGGCCTTGTTTTAACGACAACAGGAGGACCGTCTTAACCGAAGCTTCCCTGTACGCTCCGCATGTCGGGGGGGGCTGTTGGCTGCGTTTTCGGGGGGGCAGAGAATAAAATCGGAATAATAATAAATGTTGTCGACAGACGAGTTATTTATAATTCAACCATTATTATTGTTATTATTATTAAATATCACTATTATTCCTAGCAGTCAATAGAATTTAGAATAATTCTCTTGTTTTCTCTTCTTCCGGGATAGGCAGTATTATTTTCTGGTGTCTGGATCTTTCCCGCCGGTCCCCTCACGTGCTGGCGCTGTCTCTTGTCCGCCCGTTCGTCTGTTCCTTCGCCCGTCCTCGCTTCCTCAACCTCAAACCTCAACCTCAACGTCTGTTCTCGTCTGTTCTGCTCTGTTCCCCGTCGTCGACTCTGTGCTTGTCGGCTGCAGAGAAGTTCAAGGGACTCTTCCGGTCTATCACTCAGCCCACCCTCTATGCAGATGTCCTTTCTCGCCTCTCGCTGCTCTCCGTGATATTTGCATACCTCATAGCTGGCCCTGTGTGCTACCTCGGACAAAGTGCACCGGACGCTTTTAGTTCTACCTATCTTCCTCTCCCCCTCTCCCACGCCTCTCTGCCTGTCAGTGTGTAACAGCCGTCCGTCGTTCTTATCCAGTCATTGGCACAAGAGGTAAGCTCCTTCTGACCCAGCGCTGTACAGCATCGAAGCCTATCGTTGTGTCGCATTCCTTGCGCGCGTGCTTTATCTGATACTGTTCTTGTCTCCCCTAATGACGACGTCCCATCGCGGGTTTATTTTTGAATTTTGAATTCCTCATTTCTTCCTCTTGACCTCCAGCTCGTCGATTATGATCCTTTCTTGCTAACTGTTACTACTTACTACCTCGAAGTGGATTTCTGATATCTCTTCCCTAAAGAACAAAAAAAGGCCCTTTCACCTACCAGAGCTGTTTTGGTCCACCCCCGCCTCCGTTTTATTTCTCCTCAGATCTTGGCATTCTGGCAACTGCCTGGCTCTGCCTCTTCACTTTCTTATCGATATCGATACGTGAGAAACGCCTATCTTTGCGAATCGTATCATCCCCGCTTGGAAAACAGCCTGCCAGGTTCGTTCGGGCGTAACGCACTTGTGCGCTTTTTCTAAATACTTCTTCGGTTACTTCTCTTGCCTTTTTCTTCTTCTTTTTTTCCTTTTTCGCCCTGCTCTTGCTAGCAAGGCATTCTATCAGAGGACTTGGAAACTGGTCATTCCACGTCGCAATTTCCGCAGCAATGGCGGGGAAAATGAAGCTGTACAAGCTGGTGGTGCTGGGAGACGGAGGCGTAGGCAAGACCGCCCTTACTATCCAGGTTCGTACCCCGTACAAAACCTCTCCGTTTCCACATTCGAAAGCAGGTGATGCTTTTTGTGTGACAAGGCGCTTACACTACGATAGCTGTGCCTAAACCATTTCGTTGAGACATACGACCCCACCATTGAAGATTCTTATCGCAAACAAGTTGTTATTGATCAACAAGCATGCATGCTGGAGGTGCTGGATACTGCGGGACAGGAAGAATACACCGCCTTGAGGGACCAATGGATTAGAGATGGCGAGGGTTTTGTGCTGGTCTACAGTATCACATCGCGCTCTTCGTTCACCCGGATACAAAAGTTTCACCACCAGATTCAGCTGGTCAAGGAGTCAGCAAGCTCTGGATCACCAACAGGCGCCAGCTATCTTGGATCCCCCATCAGCTCCCCGCCTCCCGGTATGAAAGTTCCGGTGATGCTGGTGGGGAATAAAAGCGACAAGGCTATCGAACGAGCGGTTTCTTCACAGGAAGGGTCCGCGCTGGCTAAGGAGCTTGGATGCGATTTTGTTGAAGCCTCGGCTAAAAACTGCATCAATGTGGAGAAGGCATTCTATGATGTAGTTCGCCTGCTCAGGCAACAGCGGCAACAACAGGGCGTTCGACAACCACTTAATAGAGCGCCTGGTACCCAGCGGGGGGAGAACGGGGTAGACAATCCCGCAAGATTCCAAAACAATCGCCAAAGAGGACATGGGCGGGGCTTAAAATGCCTGATCCTCTGAATTAATAGAAGAGGGGGGAAATCAAACACAAATGACCAGAAAAAAACCAGGAAGAAAATATTTACAGAAAGAGATGCATGATGGAACTATCAAAACAGAAAGAAATGACGCAACATTTCGATCGCTGGGATTTTCTATTTACCCGTTTTACACTATTGCTGGGATGGGTGTGGATTGCGGACGCACCCACTACTTCATACTTCAACGCTGTACGGCTGTCATTAACTCCATGTCTCCTTTTCTACGACTTCTATTTACTACTACTGTCTTGCTCACGACAATACTCCTCCCAACCACCCCATCTATAGCGGGCTCTCTTTCGTTTTACGCCCGCAACGTGGATGACGCTACCGTGACGCTACCGTGACGCACACTACTGCATATCGGCCTAGGAAGTACGAACTCTCCCTCCTTCCCTCATCCGCGCCGCTTCCCTATATTCTCTGTCGACTTCCCCCTCCTTGATGCCCTCTCCTTGCGTTATTTCTCCTTTTATTTTATTCGGCGCATTGACTCAGGGATGGGATGCCCGAATCGGTTCGCTTACTTTCCTTTTCCTTTTACTCTTGCTTCTTTGAACTTTGCTGGTTTTCTCATCGCTTCGGAACAATGATTACATGTCCGGCCGGACACCGAACGAAAGTTTATAACAAAAAATCTTCGCGGGGCATTCGCCGACCAGGGATTCGTCGCATTTCATGTTTTAGGAAGAACGTCTGCGGGTGTATGTGTCTGTGCGCGTGTGCTTGTGCTTGTGCGAGTGGTTGTATGCTGGGTTTTTATTTCTGCAGCTAGGGTGTCACCGGCCGGCATTTTTAAGGAAATCTCATGCTCACGTTCACTTTCACGTTCACGTTCTTTTTTCATTCTGTTCCTTCTTCGTTTATTTTCGATTCCCTTTCCCCACCACTTCGGTTCCATGTGATGTGAATGTCTTTAGGATTTCCGTACTTTATTTCTTCCCTTTCTATCCTCCTTTTTCCTGCGTTCGAGGAGCTGGGGCAGATGGCAAATTTCATTTCACCGACAGCAAATGATAGAAGATTTCCTTTTTTTTTCTTTTCCTACTGGCCATGTCTTCTTGTCTACAACTATATTCCCTTTGCATCTCCTTTTCCTTTTGTTTTCTACTTCCTTGT
>LDEV01000237.1:8229-32611 GCA_001014755.1 Blastomyces silverae | reverse complement strand
CATCGCCAGCGGGGGAGGTAGATGTCATTGCGCTAGAAGAGCGGTCGCCTGTCCGAATGACATCTATAACAAATGCCTGAGGGAAAAAGAAAAAAAGGAAGGGCGCAGGGTATGGATCCAGCCAGAGTCGATTGACGTTGAGACTGGGGAGAGAGTTTTGTGGGGTAAGGATTGAGATGAGCGCTAAATGGCTTGGTTAATTCCGCACTCTGCGGTCATTCGTCATTAGTCACCCTCGACGGCAGGAACCTCCTTTCTGCAATCAGTTAACAACTTGATGAAGATGAAGAGGGCCTTTTCATCCTCAGCTGTCAGAGGCAAGATAAAACCTCCATCGCACTTCAAACCGCTCGACACCCTCCCTAGCCATGATACCGCGGCATTCCGAACCTCATATTTTCAGCCACAGCTCCCTGTCATCCTCCCGCGAGGCCATTTTGCCCAGCTCCCAGCTATCCAGAAATGGTTCTCAATCCCTTCTTCCGCCTCCTCCTCCTCCTCCGCTTCCGGCTCCAGTGCTTTGCCCTCAATCAGCAGCCTCAATTACACCTATTTAGAAAAACACAGTGACTGCTCTGTCCCTGTCGAATTCACTTCCTCCCAGAACCCTGACTCCCCAGAAACTCCTGCCTTCCAGCGCCTATACGCTCCCCTAGGCTTATTCCTCAAATGGACCAAAACAACTGCTCCGCTCAATGCTGAGGGAATTCCTGCCAATACGAATCTATATCTCGCCCAATGCCAACTCCTCGACCTTCCCCCATCACTCCGTTTAGACTTTCCTACCCCGGCTCTCGTCTCAGAGGCTGGCAAGGGAGATGTATACGATACGAATATATGGATGGGCGTCCCACCCACATACACTCCTCTCCACCGGGACCCTAATCCGAATCTGTTCGTCCAGATGGCTGGGCGTAAGGTTATCAGATTGTACGCCCCAGAGACGGGACTAAGGGTTTTTGAGCGGGTAAGGCAAACGATTTTACGGCGGCAGAAGGAGGATGCAAATGCAAATGCAAATGCAAATGCAAATGCAAATGCAAATGCAAATATAAACGGTATAACCGCGGGTGACGCGAAATTCCGTGGGGAGGAGATGATGCAAGGGTTGGAGAAGGAGTTGCTTGAAAAGGAGGTGTGGGGGGATACTATGGAAATCGGGGTGGATGGAGAAGGTAAAAACGTCAGTCCGGAAATGAGGGAAGGATTCGAAGCCCATCTGAATGCTGGAGACGGGATGTTTATACCAATGGGCTGGTGGCATAGTATTAAGGGGGTTGGTGAGGGCATCACGGCTTCGGTAAGTTGTTCTCTATTATTGGCACCTTTGGGATTGGCCGTCATCTCTGCAACCTAGCATGGGATAGTTTCACTGTATAAAGTTCCTAGTCTGCTAATTTTATCAAAACTACAATAGGTCAACTGGTGGTTTCGATGACGATGGCACTTCATGCCACAGCTAGGTACGGCAGCATACCGATTGATAAATGAGTGATATATATATTTATATTTATATCTTAGAATCCCGCGAGCAATCCGGAATTCGAAATAGAGACATAAGATAATGTCTATTCATCTTATACACGAACAAAACCGCACCAATCCAGTAAGTATCTAGTTAACTACGTGACAGAACGCTAGAGATCTACCACCCAAGGCAATCGACCACTTCCATGGAAGGAAAACAACCAGGAAGCACCAACATTCGACATAAATACACTTCAGCGGCGCAGATTTATCCACCCAAAGAGATAATAGAGAGCGTTCATGATCGTTATATAGGAAATAAAGGGTGCCATCGACTACGTTTACATACATTTATTTATATGAACATTGATTCGTACGAAGGTATGCAACATGCTGCTGCTGAGGAGCCGCCAAAACTCTTCGTTTGTGTCAATAATGGAAAGAGCAAGGAAAAAAGAAACCGTGGCGGCGCCACGTCTGAGCTGGTATGGGCATACAAAGGCGTCCACGCTAGTCGAAGACCTTGTTGAAATATTTGTCGACCCAGTTTCTGTGTTTCAGGGGGCATTTGTTAGCTTCCAGGATATTTCATGGCAAACCCTCACTCTCGGCCCTAACCCTACGCTCATCTTCATCTGGAAGGGGAGATGAAAAGGCATCAAGAAGGAAAGAAAAAAGGGAAAAAAAAACTTACCTCGGCGGAGAGGGAACGAAGTTTCTCGTATACTCATCAATTTCCGCGACATCCTTGAACAAGTCGACTTCATGAGGTTTGAGCCACTTTGTCTTCTTGATCAGCTTCCACCCGAAAAACAACACCGGGCAAAGCGCAATCATCGTGTACGAGAATAGAAACGTCGGTATGCTCCACTTCCCAGGTAAGAATACCGTATACCCTCCCACAAAGGCCATGGTCAGCGTCCCCACGCAAGCGTAATATGCAAGATACGGCTGGAGGAAACCCTTGTATGGGAGCGAGTCGCGCGAAACACCCTGGGCGTCGAGCGCTTTCATGAACCGAGTGAACGTAAAGGCCACTGCGAAGAAATTGAGCAGCTGCGAAGCAGTCACGAGGGAGACGAACCAGTCCAACACGACGGCAGCTTCGTTGGAAACCTGGAGGAAGGACAGGAGTGCAATGAGCAGGACGAGCAGGACGCAGTAGATCGGCACGCCGTGCTTGTTGCACTTGGCGAAGATGCGGGGTGCTTTGCCTTCCAGGGCGAGGCCGAACAGGCTGCGGCTGGCGCAGTAGACGTAGGAGTTTCCTGCGCTGAATGCCGCGCCCAGCACCATTGCGTTGACGATGTGTGGGAGCACTTTGATCTGTAACCTGTCCATGGCGACAACATAGGGGGATGCAGCCGCGCCCGGTAAGCCTTTCTCGAAGGCGTCTGCCATTGTCTGGTCGTTGTAGGGAACAACGATTCCAACGCATAAGCTGCCCAGGACGAAAAAGGTGGTCAATCTGTAGAAGACGGCGTTGAACGCGCGGGGCAAGACATAACGTGGATTTTCTGTTTCTCCAGCAGCCATCGATACGTAATCCGGGCCGGCAATTGTGAAAGAAGCCTGGTGCGGGGGGAGGCCATAAGTTAACAGATTCCAAGGGTTACTTTTACAAGCAGGAGAAACAACACATCACGCAGGTAACTTACCAGAATCAAACATTGCAAGAATCCCAGGAACCGGCCAAGATCTCCAGTTTTATACAACTCAGCGAAAGAGCCCGGCTCGCGCCAGTATCGGAATCCATATCGATCGCCAAGCGGGTTCGCACCAAGCATGGTGACGAAAGTGAAGATGATGAGACCAATAATGAGAAGCGCTTTACCCAGCGCGAGCCAGAATTCAGACTCGCCATACCACTGCACTGCGAAGAAATTGATGACACTATTTTTTCCCAAAACAGAATAATCTTTAGTATCCAGTTTTTAACCCCCCCTGATTTCTCGAGGTCCCATGGCACTATGGCCGTGGTTGGGAGGGGGAAGGAAAGAAAAAAGAAAGACACCTACCCGTAAGCCACCAGCACGATAGTAATGATACCCGCCGCAGGGACAGCATCGCTCCAATAGTGGATAATGACATTGCAAGCGACGATCTCAAAGGGGACCATCGCGGCCTCGAAGACGAAAAAGTTGTATCCCGTAGCCACGCCGAAGGCCTCGTCGACATAGCGGCCGGCGAAACGGATAAACGGCGACGATATAGGGAGATATGTAACCATCTCTGCCATAGCTGTATTATTGTTTAGTTTTAGTTTTTTCTTTGGTCAACCAGGAAGCTTTCTTGCGCAACCATTCTGTTGAGTTGAGAAACTTTATTGCGTGATGATCAACCCCCCTTGGTTTTTTTTTTTTTTTTTTTTTTTTTTTTTTTTTTTTTTTTTTTTAAAAAAAAAAAAAAAAAAAAAAAAAAAAAAGGGGGGGGGGGGGGGGGGAGAAAACATAAGTAGTTTTTCTCGTTAGATTTTAGATAACTCTTTTTTGTTTTTGGTGAAATAATACGTGGGATAGAAGTAAATATGGACCAAATGTAATAGTAATAGTAATAGGGGGAAAGGGGGCAAAAAGGAGGTCCGGTCATCTCAGCTGTGGTCCTGGTAAAGAAAGGGATGTAGACAGTGATACAAATGTCGCATTGGGGCATCATTTTTGCTTTTCCAAGGTTCTGATATATATATATATGAGATATGGCATGGAAGAAGAAAAAAGGCGCTCTTGGGCAGGAGAACAAACAGATGGACTATCTGAAGTTCTTTTCCGGGAAGTTTTGGGTTGCGAGGGCGGGATATCCACGTTGGTTTCGATTGCATAAGGGCTGAAGAAAAGAGAACAACCAGAAAGGGGGATTTTCCGGAAAGAAGCTTACATATGGTGACGGCTAGGATGAAGGAAGACCTATTGTAGAAATGGAAATGAGATTCATATATGCAAGATATCGTTAACAAAAAGCGGGAGGGTTTGGGGGGAAGGGGGGGAGAAATGCAGTGTTTTTTTTTCTTTCTTTTTCTTTCCCCCTTTGAAGAATTAAAACATCTGCTATATTTTAATACTCAGTGATGCAACAGAGGCAACCTTCTTCTCCTCTACCTTACTGTCATTTCTTTTTTCTTATGCCCTGACTGTCTCCTTTCCGAGAGAAACTTCAGTATCATAGATTTCAATACTCAACCTCCCACGCTTACCTAGACCCCCAGTGCTGCCTCCCTCATCTATCTCCCTCTCCTGTTCCGGGTAGCCATCTGATGCACAAGAAGAAGCCTCTTTTTTAAAAAAAAGCGAGAGAAAGAAAAGCAAGCAAGCAAAAAGCAGAAACAAAGAGCAGAGCAGGCAGAAGGAAAGGAAAAAAAAGCCCCAGACTTACCACAGCGTGAACGCAAGAAACAAACTCGCCGGGCCGCCATTCATCAAGCCCTTCCCAATCTGCACGTACAGCGCCGTCCCAATCGTGCCTCCAATACCAATCAGCTGGATATGTCGCGGCTTCAGTTTGCGATGGGTTTGGTCGGCGGAGGGCTTCAGGGACCCGGCCTCGTCGGTTGAAGAGGCATCGTTTGCGCCAGAGAAAGCGGGCTGGAGGAAATCGGTGTAGGGTCGTTTGCGCAGTTCGCCGGCTGGGAACTTTTCGACATCGGAGGATTTCGCTGTGGGTTGGGCGATGTTCTCAATTATTGAGATGGGAGGGGATTCTGGAAGGCCCATTTTTTGGATTTTTGAATTGCTGCGGACGGGGGGCTAATCCGTCGTCTGGCCTACTCTATATATATATAATACTTGGAGATGTGGCAGAGGGCAAGATGTGAATCTTCTTTCCTTCTTCTTCTTTTTTTTTCTTTTTCACCTTTTTTTTCCCTGGCAAGAGTGGGTGTGGGAAAGTTTGGGGAATTGGGAAGCAATGTGGAGATTCTTGTATTTCCTATCCAGCCTTATATATGCTTCTTAAAGTTAAAGGTTGTGCAGACCTTCGAGAGTAGCCTGCCTGTCAGGCGCGATGGAAATATACAGGAAGCGGAAAACACAAGGAAGACGAGGGACACGACACATGGACGGGGAAATAGATGAATATAAATACTCCGCAAATACCTGGGAAAGAAAAGAAAAAGAAAAGAAAAAGAAAAGAAAAAGAAAAGAAAAGAAAAGAAAAGAAAAGGAAGAGGAGAAAAGTTAACTTTTGAATGCGACAACAAGCACTACTAAATGACCGGGACACCAACCCCACTGTCGCCCGCCTGCGATTAGGAACTCGGGATCGGGATTGGCCATTGAGCTCGGCCAAATATCCAAATATCCAAATATCCAACTACCCAGAGATCAAGAAAAGTCGGGCTACTCGTCGTGGGGGGGGGAGGGGTTTCCGACCTCGGGAGCACAGCTTTTGCCTTCTTTGGGGAAAGACGAGACCGGGACAGGTAGATTTCGCTGAATCGCATATGGCGTCATAACAACTTGCTAACTTCTACGTGATGCGCTCATGGTTAACTAGATGATGATTTGCTTGCCGAACAATATATACATATCTCTCGATCAGAGCTCCCCTCCCCTCAACCCCTCAGCCCCAGATCCCCGTTCAAAAAAACAAGTGTGACAAGATTACCAATGACCATCCAATCCAGCATGGGAGGTTTGGAAATGTTCGCAATTTTTGAGGTTCGGGGGAGAGTTTTAGTCGCCCTGGCGGACAATCCCTAGCCTCCAATATCTATCTAGCTTGCACGCCAGTTCTTTTAAACTCCCCAGGGAAACACTCCTGGTAGGCTGCTCGACCGCTTGCGGCGCCGCCACAGCCACCGAGCTCAGGCTTAGCTGCTGCAAGTCAACTTTAGTCAAGCGTGTCCGGTGTATTTCTTTTAGCCTCATCCGTCCTTGTTTTCGCGGATCCCTTTGGAAACTGACCAATGAATCTTGGGGTTAAGTTAAGTTATCGTTCAACTTCGGCTGTGTGTGCTCGAACAAAAAAACCCGAGCTCTCCAAGCCGCGTCCGGAACTGATTCTCTATAGTTAAGTGCAGCAGTACGCTGAGTCGACAATAATATCTCACATAGAGGAATCCCGCCTACACACTTTTATAAACGCTAGTCAGAGATTGGAAAATCAAAACTTGGTGAAAATAATGCAAGCGTGAAAACAGCCCCCCTTCCTTATGGCTTGATGCTTAACTAACTAGTTACATAGGAACTAACTAACTCAGCCACCAACGTCACAGCTAGTCACATCCAGCAAGTGGATGAATCAGGACACGGGATGTTTACTAGTATTTAGTCTCATAAAAATGGTCCGCTTTCTTTCTCAGGAATACAGAATACATTCCTCCGTATGGCCCTTCCTGCATCATCCATGTCTGATTTAACTAAGGTTTAAGCCCAGAGTTACTCCGGGACTCTCTGCTGTGAATCGGACCTGGCCGTAGCCGTGAATCAACGGGATACCTTCTTCTCTCCCCTTGATTGCTGCTCTCCTCCTGGGATGGGCCAATGGAAGCATGTCCTGGAGGAAGGTTCTTACATCCCCCAAGCTGCCTTTTTTCTATGCTTTCAGAATCAGTGCGGAGCCGTGGGGTTAGCCGAAATTATGTACGATGGAGGAACGGATATAAGTTGCAAACCGGACCGACCAGACCCGGCATTTGGGGAATGGGCTTGGGCTAATAATAATTCGGAAGAAGGGGAAAAAGGCAAGGTTTGGAAATAAAAGGACGAGTGCTATGCGTTGCCGTCCTTCATTATTCCAGAGTTGATGTTGATACTCGGTAACTACCTCAATCTTTTTCAGACGGTTGGCCGATGTGCTGTGCTGGTTTCATGCATTTATGCCAACCACCTGAATAGGATGACCTGCATCGGCCAGTGGCCTGGTTTCAGCGTCAAATTTGTATGCCAGTTGTATAAGGCTCCGTGACCACGTAAATATATCCCATCTTCTAGTGTCGACGTCCTTAATGCATGCTGGTTGTTCCGCCTCTTCTTAAAAGTTATCCTTTGATGCTTCTCCTGAAAGCCGGAAAACGTGGACCGCCGACCTCGGGCCGCAATCCACGTGATGATTTCCCCCCGCCAAAGAAATATTATCTATGCGGAAATCGTCACAACAGGCCCGGAACAAAGCATCCAAGCTTCAAAAAATCAAGAGAATTGCATAGCCAGAAGTTCAATAGCCGGCGTTTTAAACGTGACACCTAAACTTGCGCGCGCCGCTTAACCCTCCAACACCTGATCATCCAGCGAGAGCCCAATTCCCCTCCGAAACCCCGAAAACGCTCCACCATACGGAGTATATAGCAGTTAGCTAGCTATCAAAACGATCAACACGCGCGGGGAAACCAGGAAAACGAATATACCGCCATGACGGGCAAAGGGATTATGTCGAAGGAGGCGGCGAACCTCGATCCGCCAAAGGATGATCCAATTTCGGTGGAGGAGCTAAGCAAATCAGACGGTAACTATGCGAAACACATTCAACTGGGTTATTTAACAAGCTATCGCCAACTGTTTCTCCGTTTCTCTCTGTCTTTTTTTACTCCTTGAATTGTTCCGGGCTCTCAATAGATAAGATAGATATCTACCTACGACCTATGAATGAATTGGTTAGGCTGATCTTTGATACAATCTCGTTAGGCACTGATCCAAATCGCCCTACCCTCGTTGCGATCAAGGGCGTTGTCTTCAACGTCTCTGGAAACCCTGCTTACGGACCCGGTGGTAATTATCACGGTATGGTTTTTTTCCGTAACCTGTTCTTTACTAAGTGGATGGCGTATACATCCCATATACATATGTGTGAAAGACATACTGTGGACAAAAGCGCTAAATCGAAACATTTCATTTTCAACAACATAGTATTCGCCGGAAAAGATGCTTCGCGAGCTCTAGCTTCCTCCTCACTGAAACCAGACGACTGCAGACCGGAGTGGCACGATCTGCCTGAAAAGGAAAAGGGGGTGCTGGAGGAGTGGTTTACCTTCTTCAGCAAGCGGTACAATATTGTGGGGAAGGTCGAGGGCGCTACGAATACCTAAATAGACGTTCCTGCGCAGAAAGGGGGGGTGGTAATTCGAGGGGCTCAACGAATGAATGACCTTGTTTTTTTTCTTGTAACTTTTTTGCTTTTTCCTGTCATGTCTTCCCTCCGGTCACAGTCGCGGCTGGTGAAGGGGGTAGGACTTCTCCTTTCTTTCTTTTCTTTTTGTTTTCATGAATGCATAATATGGGTTATTCTACCAGTTTCTGATCCAGATATATGTATACGTTTCAAGCGTCTTTCTTGAGTTGCTTTCCAAAACTGAGCTATACAGCGTGCAGAAAAGGACTAAAATCGGATAAAGATGTAAGTATGTATAGTACAGGCTTATGTGCAAGCCCATGGTGGGTAAATTGCATTACTCCGGATTTGCTATTCTCGAACGCCTACATGAATATATAAGGAATATGAAACACAAACAACAAAGCAGCGCGCAAATAGATGGCCCAATCAGCGAAATGTTGGTGGGGACATCGGTTAATTCACTTCCTATTCTTCCTCAGCATCCTCTTTTTTGCAATGATTCTGTTTCTCATCGCTAGCCGGTTATCCTTCTCAGGCTTGGCGGCGCCGTTCGCATTGTTTGCCCCAGTTGCCGGCGTTGGATTTGGATTACCTTGCGCAGCACTTTCAGACCTCTTTCGCTTCATCCCCTGTCTGGGAGGGAAGCTCATCCCCTGCCTGGGAGGGAAGCGAGGCTTTGAAGAATCTCGACGATTTGGGAACGCGTTCCTTGGGGGACGTGCCTGCTGCCTCCCGCCTTCGTCGTCATGGTTTCGCGATTTTTCCTCCTTCTCGTGCCTCCTCTTGACAACCTGCGCATTCTCAATCGCAAACTCGACAATGAGCCGTTTCTTCTTCTTGTCGGGCCCAGCAACGGCGTGCCCGTTGAGCCATCTAAGTCCCATCAACGCAGAGCGGTGGGAGTAGTATTCAATGAATCCGTATCCCCGACTGCGTCCAGCTCCGCTTTTCTCCTCAACTTTACTACCCTCTTTACCCTCGAAGACAACTTTGGCCTGCTTGATGATACCCTTCCCTTTTAACTTCCGCAGCTTGTCATCTTCCTTCATGTCATCAGTGCTTCGGTGAAGCTCCTCCTTCGACAATGGCTCACGTAGCCCGCCCTTCACGTCTTTCGCGAAGCCGACAACTGCCTCTCTCGCAAGGGCCTTCAGAGCCTTGGAGTCGATGTTTCGAGGTAGGTTACGGACAGATAGACGGGTCAGACTGATATGCAACATCGGGTTGCTTTTGATGAGTTTCTGTCGTTGTTTGACGCTTGCTTCTCTCATTGCAATCTCCGTCGGTGAGAGCTGTTTGTAGAGAGCAGAATTAGACGGGATGGTACCTTCAGAGAGAAGGAATAGCCGACGTTTGTCTTTATCGCGAACCTCCCTGCGCGAGCTGCCTTCGGCCTCGAGTTTAGTGGCCTGGGATTTGCTCACGGCGAGAGACAACTGTAGAACCCGACCATCCATTGTATATTTACCTGAAGGGTCTTTGTTTTCATCTTCAAGCACTGAATGCTTTATGGTAGATATCCTGGCCTTAGACTCTTCCGCCCGCGGTAAATCTGTTCGTTTAGGGGCATCACGAAGACAAGATATTGCGTCCTCGTTTTTCCAAAAGCAGACAAAAGCTGTTCCTCTTGGCCGATCTGTTGCCGGGTCGACCACGACTCTGGCATATCTTAAAGGCCCAAATTGAACGAAATGTTCGTAGAGAGTTTCGTCTGTAGCACTAAAAGGCAGGTTGCGGATAAAAACCGTTGAGGCGTTTCGCTCATCTTCAACATCCTCATCCATTTCTTCATCTTCATCAACATCTGCCATGGAAATATCGTCTTCATCCTCGTCCTCATCCTCATCCTCTCCCTCATCCTCCTCCAACTCACCATTCAATTCGTCATCCAGAGAGGATCCATCTCCGGCTTCCCCATTCCCTTCATCGTCATTATCACCCTGTTCCTTCTTTTTGTCCTTCCCATCAGCAACTTCGTCCGGATTATTTTGTAATTCATCCCAAACGCTCTTCTCCACTGCCCAATCAACGGCCAGAGTCCTTCCATCAACCTCTTTGCCGTTGACCGCCTCCAGAGCCTTCTCGGCGTTTTTCCTACCCCTTAATACCACAAATCCGAATCCGGAATGCTCAGTACCTCTTTTCGGGATAACCGCGTGTTTGACCTTGCCAAAACTTCGAAAAAGGGCGGCTAATTGGTCCGGCTCTGCAATACTCCATGGCAGATTTCGGATGATGAGTTTGGGCGGCTGAGCTTGGGCTCTTTGATTTTCTCGCTCCTGTTTCAGGTTTGAAGTAGACACACTTTTCCCCCCCTTCTCATCAATCTCTCGATGGCGTGGCTCAGCGACCTCAATTTTGAGTTTCTTGCCGTCAAGGACCGAGCCGTTGAATTCTTCTAAGGCCTTCGCAGCATCTTCATGGTCCGCGAAAGTGACAAATCCGTAACCTTTCGATTGTTTTGTCTGAGGATCAAGAACGACGGTAGCATGTTTTAAAGGGTATGATTGCGAAAAGTACTCTGTTAAACTCTCTGTCGTTGCCGATGTGGGGAGGGAGCGCACGAAAAGTGTTCTGCGAGATTTGGTTTTTTGCTGGGGGGCAGCGACAGCATCACCATCCGCAACCGTCTCAACCGTCTCTGTTTTCTGGTCTGTCACTGGGACCCCTCCATCCTCCTGGAAGCTCCCACTGTCTGATAGACGTCTTCTTTTGCGTGTTTCTGCCATACTGGGGGGTTTTTGGCAGCTATTTGGGAAAATCTCGAGTTTGCGAAAATTAAACTTCCGTTGCAAAAACTAAGGAGCGGGTGTTGGAAATTTTAGCCGCGCGTTTAATTTAGGGTCATACCTAGCCGCCGTTCTGGAAGCGGACCTCATGTCATTGCTCAAACCATTTATCTCATCTCGATAACTCGCCTGTAATATACGCCGCATTTATAATGTCGACAAGCAAGCCCAGTCTTCAGGTTTTCAAGCTAGGATAAAGGACCGCAGAAATCAAGCCTGTTTTCCCATATCCGAAAGGCTACTTTTGGTTCCTTCATTACTTTCTCGCAGTTCCTCTGTAAGAACTGAGCTGTCTTAGCAGATCACCAAACAAAATGGACGACGACTTTGGTGATATCCCAGAGTTTGATGTGTTGCTTCAGCCGAATAAATCTGATAAAAGCCTTCCGCGCTCTGCACCAACAACATCAGATCAACGACCCAAAGTCCAGCAACCCAAACCCCAAGCACTCCCAAGCCGATCAGGCCCTTCTGGTATTCTGGTTTCAGCAAGACAAAGAGGGAACCCAATTCTCAACCATGTGCGACACATACCTTGGGAATATGCAGACATCCCCGCAGACTACGTCGTGGGGAGCGCAACCTGTGTCCTCTTTCTGTCGTTAAAGTACTACCGTTTGCATCCTGAATATATCTATGCCCGAATCAAGGGCCTGGCGGGAAAGTACAATTTACGCATTCTCTTAACCCTGATCGATATTCCGAATCACGAAGACAGCCTTAGGGAATTATCGAAGACATCAATTATCAATAATATGACATTGATTCTGTGCTGGTCTGCGGCTGAAGCAGGGCACTATCTGGAGCTTTTCAAGTCTTGCGAACACGCGCAACCGACCGCTATACGTACGCAGCAATCACAGTCGTACAACGAGAGTCTAGTAGAGTTTATTACTGCTCCAAGAAGCATCAACAAATCGGACGCGGCAAGCTTGATATCAACATTCGGTAGTTTACAGGCCGCCGTCAACGCTCAGCCAGAGCAAGTCAGCGCAGTTCCAGGATGGGGAGAGAGGAAGGTCCAACAATGGCATGATGCTGTAACAGATGATTTCCAGATAAGGAGGACCGCCAAGCGGAGGGCAAAGCCGCCTATAGATAAGACCAGAGAAGCTAGGACTCTGGAAGAGGATTTTACTGAGGAAGAAAATGCGTTTCTCGCTGCTCATAACGAAGAAATCGGTCGCGATACGCCAAGCCGGCTGTCAGCGAATTCCGGCCGCCAGGTACACAAAAATGCACGGAATAGTCTAAATGATACAGAACTTGAAAATCATCCCTCAAAGGAGGATGAACCCGAATCAAACGTGCACGGATCAGATCAACACGAGGAGCGGTTAAATGACGGTGTCATGGCAGCCCTCGCTAAGCTCCGAGAGAACGGTGGCTGAAGACAAATCACGGCAGATTTCAACGTATACCCAAAATTAGATCGCGTTTGCGATGAACGTCTGTATGCGATTCCTGGCATCATTCCGCCTGAGTTTGATACCTGGCATTGAGACTTGGATATTTATTGGGCGGTTTTGGATGCTGGCTTAGGGTCGAGGGGGTTGAATGCGAGTGAAATGCGCGCAATAACCGTAGTAGTCGGATTGCAACACCATATTCAACAATTTGCCTTGGAGCAGAACTAAGGAAGACCAGATGACGAGTCTACATGGATAGTGTATATTTAAGCACGATATTTCAAAAGCCATTGTACGAATAGGTAGGAAAGCTAGATAGCCCTCACATATGCAAGCCATGAAATATCCAGATGTTCTTTGGACACGTCTGCGCCCCCCGTCATGGCCTTGTCCTTTGAAATACTTTTGTCCTTTTCCCCAAAATAGAATTAAGTATCCCTCAACTTCAACAAGCCACATCAGCCCTGCCATGATTTTTGGCTTCTGCCAAGCGCTGCCCTCCCCTTCCCCGTAGAACAAACCTTGGAAATATCCCTCCACTTCCACTTTCGTCTCCGCATTCCGGGTGGGGCTAGCGCTGCCACGTGACTCTCCCCGCAACCGGGATATTCTCCACCTGTCCCAGTCGGGAAATCGATCTTGAGCTTCATACTGGCCCAAAAAAACAACCAACGTCAACCATCACTATTCTCCCCTAATCACATCGGTTTCCCACACCTCTGCCTTAGTGGTGAGTGATTTTCCCTGCACCGGTGGCCTTGCCATCTCATGAACAATCGTATGTCAATATCTTCGTCCCCCTGTGTAGCTTTCATAGGCGTATAATTGGACCATATCTCCTGCTGCCTTGCCCAATTAATTAGCTTAAGCACGTCCATGCTGACACTAAGTTACCCTGCAAGATGGCATCATGGGGAAAGCTATTGCCACGGGCACTGGCCAGGGGGATGGCTCTGATATCTCGCCCCCTTTAGACAGCAACCGCTTAAGGGCCTCTGGTGCGCCACGCGCCACTCCATCTGCTCCCCAACATGTACCGCCGAGTGCTGCAGCGAGATCGGCACCCAGCAAACCGCAAGGAGGCACCAAGTCTTTCGAGTTCGTCTTGGTCACAGACACGGAGTCCAGAAAGCAGGTTCGACGCCATGCGATGCGACAGTATATGCGCCAGCGGCGCCTTGACGGCATCGCACGCCTGGAATCAAGTCGCGCCCAGGTTAGAAGTTGGAACGCGGGCAACACTTCCGCAAGCGCGACTGTTCTTTCGCCGGCGTCGTCGAGAATTGAATCGCTAGATGAGAATGAAAAAACTGTTGATACCAAGAATAGCCAAAGTAATTGGAGTCGGGATCGTGTCGTTCCAACTGAACTAGCCACCCCTAAACTAGAAATTGATGAAGATATGATGAACGATACTGATGAACAGATGTCTACGTTCCTCCAGGAGATTCATTCTTCAAACCTCAACGTAGTACCAGGTTCGGGATACCTAGATCCTTTTGGCAGCTACCCGTTGAAATTGACCCGACCTGATCAAAATCTGATACACCATTGTGAGTGGTCCTGCCTCTGCTTTTGATAGATGCCGCATGCTCACGTTCACGTTAGTCGTCACCACATACCCCATGATGATGTATAAAATGGGCGATGCGTATCAAGACAACCCAATTAAAGGGATATTCCATCACTTGACTTTGCACGATCCAGTCCCATTCCAGGCGATGCTCGCCATTTCCTCAAAGCACCTAGCTGGTGCGGCGGGTCGGAATGAGTCTGTTCAATCTCTGACTCACAAAATGCGAGCTTTGAGGCTATTGAACGAACGCCTGCAGAGCGACGTAGGTGGGAAACATGATGGTACAATCTACGCGGCTGCAACTATGGCCGTGATCGAAGTCAGCATTACCTCCGTTTTACATTCTGGCGTTTTTATTGTGCGATTCTGATTTATTACAGAAATGGTCCAAGGACCCAGCAGTTGAACGCATGCATCATCAAGGCATCCGGCAAATAGTGCGACGCCGTGGCGGTATGTGTGGTGTAAGGGCCTCCAGTCCTTTCTTAGAAAGTGTCCTCTATTGGTATGTACCTGTTGGAGGTTCTATTCAAACTAGTCTGCAATTTGATAGCTGAATAATCTTCATAGGGTTGATTTCAGCAGCGCTCCAAGAGCTATCGTAGGAGCTAGCCTTCCTTGGACTGGCGATATACCTGACACAGTACCTTCGAGTCTGCCATACTTGTCTCCCGAACTTCATATTCCTCTGACTCCACTCCATCACTCTATGGGTACGGACCCAGAGGAAACATCGAGTGCATTACGAGCGTGTGAAGATTTCCTAACATTTTTCCGCTCTCTCGATGAATTACAACATTCACTTATTACTAGCGCGGTCCCTCCTTCCCAAAGTTTCCACCATCAGGGTCAAGATTTTCAACGACCGAGGCTGAATCTTTTTGACCCGTCAACACCTCTATATTCTATCCTAACCACTCTCCCTGATTACGATCACGGTATCCGTGACATTCGCTTTATCGACGAGTATACCTGCATGGCCTGTCTATTTTATCTCAACATTGCGTTGTACGACTTCTATTTTACCTCTCGAAATTTCGACCACTATCTCGAGTGGGTCACAATGGAGCTCAAAAAAATTAATCCCCATTCAACCCCTAGCATCTCGTCACTGCTATGGGTATTCTTAGGACATGGAGGATACATGGCGAGCGAACCTGCAGATAAAGGAGAGCGAAGTTGGTTCGTGTCGCGAATGTTGCGTGTAGCCAAGAAGCTCGAGTGGAAACGAGGTGGGACATTATGGGACAATCTACGCAGTACCCTACTTGGGTTTTTAACCACGCATGAGGAATGTGGAATTGGGAGATATCAGATTACCGAAGCAGAAACGCTCGCCCGACAAAACCGTCCTGGCTTGCGATGGGATGAAGATGAAATGCGGAGAGACATCTTAGGGCCTTTATACACTGGCCCTCCCGTCTTTTCTATGGCTCCCAACCCTGAAAATATAAACTACACACTGCTGCCATTAACAGCTCCTGATTACGTACCGTCAAGCTTGAAATTGTGATAAATTAAAACGACCAGCGATATACCTTCCAACATGCGGCTTTTGAATGGCGGTTTTTCCTATTTAGCATGTTCTTGTCCCTAATTTCGTTATCAAATACGTCAAATGTTTACCGCGTGAGGGATACGGGAATGACATGTACAGTACATTATTTTTGATCTGCCCTCTTGTTCTATGTCATTTATAATTCGCGTGCAGGAGTTCTATGGTGGCTCAGCAACACGGCCGGTGATGCCTCACGATAAGTAACGATTTGATTCCCCCACATATTCACCCAATCTTTCCTTCTAGGATATGGATTATTTTATTGGCTATTTTCGAGATTGGTTTATGTGCATTTGAGTAACTTTTTTTTTTTGGACTTTGCGTTGCAACTTGATTAATGTTTATAAGAAGGCAATCGTTGTCAGGCGAAGCTGGCTTAGCTGCATTGTGCAGTTTAACGTTTCTTTCAAAAGCAGTGAAGTCCGTTTGTTCCCTTTGCGTGTCTTGCGTTCTATGATGACGCTTTCTTTGACAATTTGAGATCCAGCATTGGGTTTTTTTTTTGTAATGTCTTTTCAAGGTTCAAAATATATGAAGTTTCAAGTTCTGCGAGTTCTTGTTTTGCCCTTTTGAAAAAGTAGAAAACGAAGAGATAACACCTGTGCACTACTTCTTATCATTCTTAAATTGTTACTTTAAACCGATATCCATTTCTTTCTCTCATGTTGAATGTTGCCCCTGAAAATTCCACCTTCCCGTGCTAAGTCGACGTGCATTCTTTCCGCTGCTTCCACTCTATACTTTATCTCGGAAAGTTTAGAGGCGATATTCCACTCATAACAAAGCACTCTAGAATGACTAATTCTTTTTAAGTTTTATTATTATATTCTACACGTCATATTATAATAGAAACCATTAAGTTGCGTCTACACAGATATCGGCTCGTCTCGCAATTGAGCGAGCGGGCCTGCACGTATTGTATGTAAGGTAGGTTGCAGGTGCGCTGTAAAGAGAGCGGAAAGAACGACGGTGAAAAAAATCTTAAATGCAGTATGAAATTCCGATCTATATGAAGGGAGAAGAGATTAATCTAGATGTTGCACAAAGATTTAAAAGGAAAAAAATAAGCAGGGGTAGGGATATGGACAAATAAAAAGAAAAGTAAGAAATTAAAAAGGATATAATGAAACGACCGAGCCCCCCAATTCTAGAACCCCATTTATCCCTCTTTATGCGGAATATTTTGGTCTAACGACTGTGCTAGGCACATCTCATAATAAATCCCCTTCTTGGCCAACAACTGTACATGTGTCCCAGATTCCAAAACCTTTCCTCTTCCAAATACAAAGATCACGGAAGCATCTTTAATCGTCGATAGACGATGTGCAACCGCCACCGTCGTCCTACCCGATGACGCCTTTTCCAACGCTTCTTGAACTATCTTTTCGGAATCTGTATCAAGAGCAGACGTCGCTTCGTCGAGCAGGAGCAATTTCGGCTCACGAATCAGCGCACGGGCAATTGCGATTCGCTGTCTCTGGCCGCCAGACAGCTGTGTCCCCCGCGAGCCGCAGAGGGTGTTGAAACCGTCCGGCAGGGAGGAGATGAAGGTGAATGCGTTTGATTGGCGAGCTGCCTCCTCAATCTGTTCTTGTGTTGCCTCCGTTTCTAACCCCATGGCAATATTGTCACGGATGCTGCCCTGGTACAGAGTCGGTTCTTGTTGAACGAGAGCGACGCCCCGACGATATTCGCGGGGACATAGTTGGGAGATGTCGTGCTCGTCGAATTTTATGCAGCCGGAGCTGGGGTCGTAGAAGCGTTCTAGAAGGGAGATTATGGTGGATTTACCGCAGCCCGATGCCCCGACAAAGGCAGCAAAGGAGCTTGGTTGGATCTAGATATTTGATTGGTTCGGTTAGTTAGAACTTAGGCGTCTGCTGTCGATGGGAAACAAGGGATAGACTAACAGTAACATTTATTCCGCGAAGCACACGAGCGTCTGGGCGTTGCGGATAAGCAAACTCGAGATTTTCTAGTTCAAGGAGACCGTCGCCGTGTGGTTTCTTGTTGAGATCCGGGTCGAGCGAGTCGTCACGAGCTTGAATCTTAGGTTTAAGGCTCCGGAGCCAAAGTATGAAATTTCCCGCGATGTGCGCATTTGTTATACCTTTATACAGATTTAGTTGCCAGGCCCTTACAAAAAAAATTTGGGTGGAATCGTACTCAAAAGTGGGGTGGCTTACTGGTTGTGTATGCGAAAAACTGAGCGGCCGCTTGTCCGCTGAAAACAATTCCGACGAAGACAATGAAAAATTGGTTCGTAGAATATTCTCCAAAAGATACAAGGCGACAGCCATACCTGAAGGAAAATAATGTTTAGCATTTGCAGCCGACATAAACGAGGAGAGATTTATGTATTTTAGCGCTTACCAGAATGCGAGGCACATCACCAGGAAATCAATCGATTGGGCCAAACTATACCAAAGCATTGTCCATAGAACGTTCCGTATGGAGCGTTTGACAATTCCATTCATACTGTCATGGTACTTTGTGAGAATATGATTTTCGAGTGCCAATGACGCCACGGTTCTGATAGATGAGACCGCTTCACTTGCGAGTGCTGCACTTTTTGCAAACCGATCCCCCGTGAGAGATTCGAATTTCATTTCAAGTCGGATGCGAAGATACCCACAGATCAGCAGAGCCGGCAAGCCGCCAAATATGGTGACCAGTGCTAATTTCCATCCGACGATAAGTGCAAGGATACAACTCGAAACCAAATTAACGACGACGATTAACATTAGGGGCATGTTAAATCCCATGAGGTCTTGTAGTTGTGTCGGTTTGGTGGTCAAGCTGGAGGCTAAAGAGCCAACAGCATTTTCTGGCTTGTCGAAGAATTCCATATCCTGTCGGAGGAGTGTTTCAAATATTTCCGAGCGAAATCGGTGGGTAACAACCTGCAATTGGTCGTTAGTAATATGCATATGGAGAAACATTATGCTTCATTCTTCAACGAACCTGGGCGATACGATTTGAAACATATCCCAGCATAAAGTAAGCGAACAGGTTTCCAATTGCGACTATAAAGAACATGAGAGAGAAAAAGTCTCCCCTGTCTACCATAGCTGAGCCCTCAAGGGCGAACACCGAAACCAGGCGCGAGAAAAGAATTGCATGAGCAGGGAACGTTATACCTGTTGTCGCAAAGTTAGATCAAGGCTTCGAAGGGGAAAACGGGGGTGATGGATGTACTTACCACCCACGACACAAGATATCACGACAAGCAGATATTGAAATCTCGTCCCTTCTTGCTCTCTCAAAAATATGAATAAGCATTTCAACAGGCTGTGCTTCATCTCATAAAGTGGGCGGTCAGATTCTTCCGAGGGGGTATCCGCAGGTCGTATGGAAGATTTCGTTGTCGTGGTTCGCATCAACGAGATACGACGCTCCGCTAGGTGAACAGATTCCGCTGCCTCAAATGCGTCTTCCCCTGATTCACCATCTGCTTTGCTACCAAGATCCTGAACACCGACAAGATGCGCGTATGCACCGCCAGCTGCGACAAGTTCATCATGAGTCCCTTGTTCAACAACCTTGCCCGCTGCCATGACGGCAATGTTATCCGCGTTTCTGATTGTAGCAAGCTTATGGGCTATGATGATAGTGGTGCGATTTTCGGAGACCCTGTCAATTGCTCCTTGAACAGCTTTCTCCGCGTGTGGGTCCAAAGCACTCGTTGCTTCGTCAAGGAGAAGGACCTTCGGATTAGATATTATACTCCTAGCAATAGCGATTCGTTGTTTTTGCCCTCCTGAAAGCATGCTTGCCCTCTCTCCAATTTCGGTGTGGTAACCCTGCCAGGCGTCTCAGTTAAAGTTGAAAATAGTTTCGTTTCAATGAATGGTCTTCCTACCTTCGGTAATTCCTCGATGAAGTCATGGGCGTTTGCTAGCTTACAAGCTTCGACGACATGCTCCATCTTCTCGGATTCTGGCACGTGCGCTGCTTCTGTTCCAACCAGGCCGTGACAAACGTTCTGGTAGACTGTTCCATTGAATAAAACGGGTTCCTAGGGGTAATTAGCTCACATTCCAAATATGTTTCGGATGGTAGGGGATTATACCTGTTGAACAAGCCGGATCTTCGTCCGAAGCCAATGGAGGTTTAGCTGATCAATGTTCTGCCCGTCGAGAGTCAAGGTACCACTCGATGGGTTATACCAGCGCTCAAGAAGTGCAATAATTGTGCTTTTGCCACACCCGCTTGGGCCAACCAATGCGGTAGTTTTGCCAGCGGGAATATGAAGGTCTAAGCCGGTTAGAACGGGAAAAGCAGCCCGCGAAGGGTAGGAGAAGTGCACATCCTTGATCTCAATATCTCCGTTCAATTCGGTTGGGCGAATACCATCCTCCGATAAGGGGTCAATTTCAGAAGGGCGATCGATCGTTTTAAAGAGCTCTGAAGCAGCGGAAGCAGCTTTACTGAAAGCTATGGTATGAGGAGCCATTTGTGAGATTCCACTTGCCGATATTATAATGGAAAACAATACCCTATATTTTAGGTTAGCGAGAATTGCGGAGAGCGATCCAGTTAAAGGAGGTGGGGGATAATTTACGTACGTGACTATAGTCCCGGGATTATCAATTTCTCCTCTCGCCAGAAATCTGACCCCCTGCCAGAAGATTAGACCAAAGGCGGAGTAGGTACAAAAGAATTCGGTTGAGAACAGGACACCATAATTTGGAGACTTCTTGTTCCCTTCTAGATGCGCAAGCTGCAGGTACTCATTGTACGATTTCGCCAAACGCGGCTGCGCCCAAAAGGCTTGAACCGTCCGAATGCTCGAGAAGGCTTCTTCCGCCAATGCACCAGCTTTGTTGTAGAATCCTAGCACTGTTGCTTCCTGCTTTGTATCAATCGTGATGCAAATAGCCATGGTCACGACGAGCACTGGAATAATACATATTCCGATCAGGGTTAACTTCCACTGAGCAACGAAGGCTATAATAAAGCCAGCAAAGAAGGTCGAGGTGGCTTGAATGGTCAGGGCCAGTTTCTCAGCAATGCCCTGATTAACAAGATTCCCGTTTGTTGTTACATGCATTGCGGTAGCCCCTTGGTTTGAGGAATCAAAAAAATTGACGTCCTGGCGGAGGGTTTTTTCGAGGAAGTCCACACGGAGAGCTTTGGTAGTTCTTATTCCAGCAATGGTAGTAGCCACCTTTAAGACGTTAGCATATATATAGGTTTGCAAGTATGACCGAGAGCAGATGATATACTCGTACCGTGAAGATATAGGTCAGAATAAACTTGCCAACAAAGAGGTATATGAACCAAAGTCTTTCCTACAGTTAGCTCTAAAATGTCACCCAATTTGGATAGAACAACCAGAACTCAAACTCACGCAAGTTTGTTCACTTCTGAACGAAATTTGTCTGGCGTTGCCATTCCTGTAGAGAAATCCGTAATGGTAGTTACAAACCCACCGAATACCAGGGTCATCAATGGCATGGCAGCGCCAGCTGCGATGGCTGCGACGAGAGAAATGCCGTAGAGTGTCCAAGAAGTTGAGTCTGTATAGGAAAACACCCGCTATTATTTTGTTTCTATATTAGATCTATACAGACAGAGGTTGCCATAGAATGTTACACGGATGCTCACAAATAAATGTCCCATCCCCCCCTCCTGTGGCTTCTCCTCCTTGGTCTCGCCATCTGAGCTTTGTGCTGACGACGGAGGCTTTTCTTCAGGCGACATGACGAAAAAGCCGTTGACATTCGAATTGAGAGCTATGCTGGAATTTCTGAAGAATGTCGGGGGTTCCTCGATCTAAGTATTTTTTTCTCCCCAGTGGCTCTCGACCTCAAAAGGAAGCTAGCTATGATAACCCTAGTCACCAGGCAGCATTTTTATTTTTCTTGTCACGACTCCTCCCCCATGAAGCTACGGAACCCGAGGGCAGCGGGCACACGCGCAGGTCTTGGCCCAGATGATTAGACCAGGGATTCTTCATGGGAGTGGAAAGGCATGTTTCCGGCTCGTATTTGGCAATTTCAAGTATCAGGCACGTCATAGGCCTCTCTCACGCTGCGATAGTTGCTGGTTGCATGCTTTCCCCCTTTACCAACCAGGACCAACGACGTCGTCGCTCGAGCCTCCTGAGTCCTGGATGACTCTCGGCTCCCAGACCACCCCGGCCCGAATATTCACCCGCAGCCAATCAGCGCCCGGAAACACAGCGGATCGCCAAGCCCCACTATGCCGCTTTTCGACCCCCGGCGAGCCGTACCTAGGTAAGCATCGCCTCAGCCTCAGGTGTCGGCGCCCGCGGGACCCGAGATATCAAAACCCTCAGCTGCTCCCGATTGGGCGTGGCTGCAAAACCACCGTGATTATTCTCGCGATGGGCGGCCAGCTTCCCCTGTGTTTGTTCTCTAGCTAATCGAAACGTCCACAGTCAAACAACAGCCATGCGTAGTTTATGCCCAAGGACTGCTCCGCCAGGCTTGAGCTAACTAGTTAACTGGCAGCCACATCATCAAGCCAGCTAGCTACCTACATACCTCCCCGCGCCTAAGGGATCCGGGTCTGGAGCTTGACCCGAAACCCTCATAGCTCTATTGTTGTTATTGATAAGATATTTATTATTCCCCTTACCATCAAGGAAAAATGGAAATCGACAGAGACAATGTGCCACACGGCCAAGAGCCTTCCGCCTTGCGCGCGGTACGTACTCGCACATGTATTTGCGGAGACATGCCCCCTCCTCCTCCCGCTGATAGCCCCTCCTTATAATAAATACTCTTACGCTGTACCTCAGCGGGGCCCAAATAATAAAAACTGGAGCTTTGCAATACCTCCTGCTGACAAGTGAACAAATACAGTGCGACAACTGCCGCATTCGAAAGGTTGGTCGATTTCACTACTTACTTACTTCAGTATTGTAGTATAAAAGACACAACATATGCTTACCTAGTTGCTTTGCTCCATGAAAGATCAAATGTGATCGGGGTGCTCCTTGCTCCAACTGTCGAATTGCAAAATCCGTCTGTCGAACCTCTCCACGGGTGAGGGAACAGCGACAGAGGGTCCTGATTTCACATCAATAGTATGCTATTTTACAAATTTAACTTTTGATTCTCCCCCCGGATACTTGATCGGGTATTTATGTATCACCAACAAAGACTAAAGGCGAAGCTTGAATAGTGAGAAAAAGATCGAAATCATAGACCAGCGGCTAGCAGGAATTGAAAACCTCCTCCGTGACCTTACCCTCAATCACGGTAGCATTAACAAGGCTCCATTGCAACAACAACAACAGCAACAACAGGAGGAATTGCGACCCCGCGTGTCCAGTTCCAATGGCTTCCACGAAGAACGCAAAGAGCAGAAACGGATACCATCACAGTCAGCAACTGTACCTGGGACAGTATCAAGAGCAGAGTCTCCCCCCAGCAACACGACCAGTCCCGAGTTTGAAGGAGAGCCGTCCATGAGTGCACATTCCGCGCACGCCAGCGAGCTGTTTGAGAAGGTGGTAGTGAAAACACCCCTTGCAGAACATAGTCCGGAAATGATGAATGCGCTCGCAGCCCTGAAGGATATTGTTGAGAGACAGAAACTTCCTTCTTCGGTTCATACGTTGCGGTTTGCAGGGCAAAAACCGCCTTCCACCCATGCTGATCTTTCCAAGTTGGAGATGCCACCGCTGGATGTGGTGCTTGCTGTACTGAAGAATGCAAAGGGTGTGCCTTCGATATCTTTGCCCTCCATTATCCCATCTCATGCACGGAAATGGCATAGTTACTAATTGATCTAAGCGTCGCACCCCTTTTTCCTCCTGAACCTCCCCTTCCTCGACCTCCCTACTATCACCAAATTCTGCAAGGACTTATACTTTTGTACAGAGGAGTACTCAACCGCCCACTTTGCCATCGTAAACTGTACACTAAGTTACATATTCGAAGAGCTGCATTATTTTTTACCAGGCTCCCACGACCGTAACGACAACCTCCGCTACGAACAACAGGCACCACCACCGCCGGAATTAGCATCCCTTGCGGCTGGAGGTCTTGCCCACTACTCCAACATGTGTCGCTCAAACTTCGAAACAGCCCTCAACACCTTCGACCTGTTTCTCCAGCCGTCTTACGAGAACACTCAAGCGCTAGCTCTAGCCGCCTTCCATGCCACCGAGGCCTCCAAGCCATCTCTATGTTGGGCCTTCGTCAGCGCTGCCGCCCGCATGTGCCAGAGCCTAGGATATCACCACAGCGTCGCCGGCCCGGGCGTCAGCGAAAAGGAAGAATATCAGAAAAAGTCGTTATTTTGGTTCATTTACGTACTGGATAAAGACCTAACATTGTCGCTTGGCCGTAGCTCAACATTGCAGGACTACGATATCGCCCTTGACTTTCCAAGCCCGCCAGAGGATCCCAAATTTGGTCCCTGGTACTCGATGTATGAGGTGTGGGTGACGTATGCGAAAATTGCAGCGCAGATATTTGAGAAGTTGTATTCGGCGAAGGCGTTATCGGAGAGCGCAGAGGTACGGGCGGAGAGAACGTATAATCTAGCAATGGAGGTAGAG
>LDEV01000236.1:5804-16614 GCA_001014755.1 Blastomyces silverae | reverse complement strand
TTAAAAAGTTTAATAAATTAATAAATAAATATTATTTTTTTATAAAATTTTTATATAATATAAAATATATATATAAAAATATATATATTCTTTTTAAATTGATTTTCAATGAATATTCATTGAGATATTAATATTTAAAGTTGATTGTAATGGGATTACAGCAGCGAGCGTTGGGTGGAAGCGAGCGTTAGGTGGTTGATTACGTTATACGTCGAAACTCAGCGCTATGTGAATAGCCTGAGAGGTAACTAAATCAGCGGCGGCCTGGAATCCTGTCTCGAAGCCAAACCAAAGCCGTGGTTTGGACGTTGACACTTGACGTTCTCTTTAAAATAACAACATGAAAGCTGTAAGTAAATGCATCACTTTTTGGTAGTTACTTTCTAATACCTATTAATAATAATCTAGCTAATTCTCGTCTACTTCGTGGATCTCGAGCAAAACTGAACAGGAGAGCTTCAAATTTCAAACTACTTTGGCTCTACATACTCGTAACATAAGAAATCCCCCTGAATATCCATCACATCGGCAATGATCTTATCCTCGTCCATAGTGCCAAACATGAAGAGGACGTGATTTAATGTCGTGATATTTCCCGGATCACCAGGCATTGCTCCGGGTTGCCTGTCGCCGTCAGTTTTTTAGTTTTTACCAAAATTAGTTCCCTCTCAATCTCATGCATGAAAGCAGAAGGAATAGACTACTTACGGGTAGTCTGGTGGAGGGGAAAGGAAGCCAGAGTTTTCATCCGAATTAGGGCCACCCATCTCAGACAGGCGTGCTGGAAGATCTTTCGCCTGCCAGTCCCACCACAACTTGTCGATCCAGCCGTGATGAAGAAAGAAGAGCGGATCGCCGGGGGCAGCGCCACCTCTGGCCATCTAACGAGAGCGAAAAGAATAAAAGAATACCTATTAGATTTAACTACCTCACGGACATGATCTAAATCGGCGCAGGGGCGGGAAAAGGGTGTTTTTTTGGGGCATCACTCACTTGACCCCCAACGCCATTATGGCCTCCACCATGAGGATACAGTTCGATGCAATCCCATGCCGATATCCAGTCAGGTTTAGAGGTGCAGTCGTCTACCCGTGCCCGGGAGGTGCCCAAGCTAGCATCATCATTGAAATTTCGATCGATGCACTGAGTTGTAATTTCGGATCCGGGTCCAAACGGGTTTGTATAGTTTGCGAAAGGTCCGTCGGTGATGCAGCCTTCCTTGCCGGACCCATCGCCGCCGAAGCCGTAGACGGGGTCGAGAATGTCAGATGAGGAAAATTTCCCTGCATCCTTTTGTTCATACCAATAGCTGGAAATTCACGTTCCGGGATATGTTAGAAAAGTTATATATAGTGTGGTTTATCCGACAGAGCTATTCCGGCAGGTTTTTGTGATGGACACACACACACACACACGCAAAGGGGTCAGACAGAACTCACGGTTGGTAACCTTTATAGTCACACTCTTTTCGAAGCGCAGCCTCATGACTATACGTCATCAATCGATGGAACGGAAGGAATGCTCCCTAGGTGATATATCGCAAATTAGCCATCTGCTTCAAGCGACTGTTGTATCAGCTCTTCGTGGTATGGCGGGAACATACGACATAATGGTTCATATATGCCGTGTGCACATGGAGAGCTTGGAAATCATCAAACCGCGATATTACACCTTTAAAGGCGGTTATAGGTGGTTTTTTCATCAAGCAGAGCTCCGCATCTATGTATGCTAGTTTCTCAGAGTTGCTCAAAGTGTGCCTGCAATTTTTTGTCAGCCATCAACTCTCGCAGGGGAACGGGGTTAGAGCACGCCTGTTTCTTCCAGTCATATGGGAAGAATGTGCGTACCATGCTTTGCGCTGTCCTGGTGTGGTACATCGCGCTGAAACAACTGAACATACCACAGACAAGAAAAGAATGACTCGGCTGAGCCAAACCATGCTGAGCCTTGTGCGATTGGTTCTCGAACGCAAAGGTATCCTGTCAGGAAAGATACAGATACCAAAAAGAGAAGCAAGAAAGAAAGAAAAAGAAAGAAAAAAACCTGTAGAAACTAAACAGCAGGGCGGAAGACACGATGATATTTATGTACTGTACAGTACATACATATCGTAGTCAGTCGTAGAGCAATCCGGGAACCTACCTCCGCCCGGCCTGCTGCTTGCAAATGCTATGCAACCCAACATTTTAACATGAACCAACATAACAATTGGTCCCGGGAGACCACATGCTTGATGCGAATCTTGCTGTAACCAAGGCGTCGGTAAATGTTAGCAAAACCCAGAACAGTTCGGAAGAAAATCGCTGAACACTCAAGAGCCGCAAGTCAGTATTAGTTTACTCCTGTTTTTGGCGTGCTGGATTCAAGTTGACCTAGAGCATACACTGCGTCTCTTGACGACTTGAAACCCCTTTTACCGGCTCGGGTTGGTTTCATGATATTTTTGTCGCAGCTTGTTCGAAACCAAAGACTTGGTATTTATGTCCTCTGCCCACGCCAATTCATCGAGGCATAGATAGTTAATGATTTTTTCTTTTTTTCCAGGTCGGTGTTCTAGAGCTGAGGATCTATCCCGTTGTCGAGATACAGTCTGTGAGATGGGCTTTTGAATCCTTTTAAGAGCCACAAGCATGGATTGGAAACGACCAATTCAAGGTTCCCCATTAGCTTTGTCTTTCACAGTCAAACTCGAACTTTTTTTCGTTTTCTGCAGGGGGTGATCCAAAAAGCTTGTTTCGATGATTTGCAAAGCTAACAGCTGGAGGTTATCCAGTATAAATTCTTCTATGGCTTGTTGGAGACTGCTTTGTGTTGGTCAAATGAACTAATCTTTATTTGTCCCACACTTTCTTAAAATAGCTCTTTTGTATATTTTGGGAGATAAAATAGAGATGTGAAGCTCTCATGTAGCGAGGGCCAGGTGAGAATTTGTATCATTTGATACTTGTGTATCTAGAAAAATCTGCCCATCAGCATCTTTGCGTCTCACAATTAGCCGTTCAACCGTATCACGAACGAAATACCAAGAATCTCACCTCTCACAACCTCACCTAGCCCCTAGGTATCCTTCGTCCATTTAACTTATTACCCCAAACACATATATGACGAATTGGGCCGAGGGGTAATGTGTTCCTGGCAATCTGTCACGATGGCTGTAGCTGTACTCAGCGTGATGGGGGAAAACCAGAATCATTTATTTAGTTAATCCATTAGTTATGGATGCCAGCGAACTGATCAGATGACAATCAAAGTGCATCAGACGAGAATCAGTCGCTCGCGTTTCTTCTGACTTTTCTATCCCCATTTTCACTGACCTGCAAGCAGCAAGCAAGCAGACACAACTTCGATGCAACAATCCTCTTCGAACTGTTCACTTTTAATCGGTCATATGCCGAGGCTGGCCATGCACGTATGCTAGTCCCTATCCCCTTTCGTCGCTTTTCCGTCTCCGTCGTTGACCAGAAGAACGATGCTGTGTTATAAAGTGTGCCAGCAAGGCGGTGAATCCCAATATGTATTGTACATGTACATGTACCCAGGGTATACGCATGCACTGCGTGGTATTTCGGCATATTTTTGGCATGCATATCCCTGTCCACGTAGCTCCATGAATAGCACCATTTTGATATGGACTTGGGCGGCTAGCCCTGGTTTCCGCTTTTGGCTTTGTTCTGGCATTCAAGCAATGCGCAGAAGAGAATAACTAAGTTACAGGATACAGAGTCAATGCCCTCACTAACCCAGTGTCTTCTTTTCGAGGGTTCTGCGGTTATGGACAATAATGCTACTCTCCACTTTGTCCCTGGGCTTCGTCGTTTCTTCGTTTCTTCCCATATCCTGTTGCTTTTCGCACTTCCTCCCCAAACGTGGCAAAGGCTAAAAAAAAAACTCACTCTTGAGGCTTGCCAATCCTTTGGAACTTAACCAATCCCTACAAAGCCTCCCAGAACCAAGAGAATTGTTTGTCATCACTCACTGCGGATAGGCGGTTGGAATAACGGGGATGAAACCCCCGCAGTTTCGGTTTTGAAAACGCATGCCCAATGTCATCACTGCACTCATCTGCCGGAGACTGAAACGAACATGGATCGAGTTTATAACAGACCGAAAACAAATAGAATTGCCATTTCAATTCTTTGATATTTTTACCCTGACCCTTGCCTGGAAATTAGCTCCTCTGAATACCTTCCTCATCCAAGCTTTCGCGACTGATCGCAATTTTCTCAGGTGATCTCCTTAGCCTCACCCGACAATATGCTCGTCCAGGCATCTATATTATATAGAGGCAGGCATGCCTGCTCGATATCGCTGCTAGATTTCATTTGTCCCTCTATTTCTTGCCATTGCGCATCTTACCTTCCTTCTTCTACTTCTTCCTTAAGATTTTCGCCATGCAGTTCCTTTCTCTCGCGCTTGTGCCTGTGCTTCTGGCCGTGAGCAGCTTTGCGCATCCTGGGCATGGCATCGAGGGAGATGTTCACCGGCGCATGGATCATCTTGAACATTCTGCAAGACGCGGTGTCTACGAATGCACGAACGATCTCCAGAAGCGTGGTTGGATATCCCACCAGGCTGATAGGAGGCATGCCCGCTTGAATGAGCTTCGGGAGCGGGCTGGATATAGGCCTCTGGCTCGCCGTGACCCTGGCCTTGATATAGACCTTTTTGGCCGCCAAGCTGGCTGCGTGCTTGATCCCGAAGTCATGGAGGGACCCTACTGTAAGGGTTCCATTTTATGCTACTATCACTTGTTTCCTCCAACTTTCCCTCTGGGAGATAAGGACAGCTTTACTGAGCATCAAAAGGGGTTGCGGGCGAACTTATCCGCGAGGATGTCCGTTCAGGAGTGGGCGGGAAGGTGGAATCTGGCGTTGCCCTCCACCTTGATATCAACGTTATCGACGTGTCGAACTGTCAACCCATCCCAGATGCATATGTTGAGTTATTCGGCTGCAACTCTACTGTGAGAAACCCCCCCTCTCCCCCGCGGAACTAACAAGTGGGATGTTTAAAAGCACCCCTTATCAAAATGCTAACCATACTTTTTTCCCCCTCCTCCATAGGGCGTCTACACTGGTGTCGTGGCTCGTGGAAATGGCGACGGCAACCCCGCCGAGATTGATAGTAACGCCCTGCGAGGGATCCAACCGACAGCTCAGAACGGCACGGCCTCGTTTACCACCCTTTTCCCGGGCCACTACACTGGCCGTGCTAATCACTTACACAGTAAACCCAATCAACCCCCCCCTTCCCCGAAGAATCCAAAATCGAATTCTATACATTCATCTAGGCAGATCAACTAACTACCAATTTCAGTAATTATCCACCACGGAGCCTCAAGGCTCCAAAATGATACCATCAGAGGCGGCACCATATCCCACGTTGGCCAAATATACTTCCGTGAACCCCTTCTTAAAAGCGTCGAAGCCACTTCGCCGTACACGACGAACAAACAACGATGGACACCCAATGATAGAGACGTGCTTTTCCGGATAGGATTTCAAGGAGGCGATAACCCGATAGTGCAGACCCAGACGATAGGCGGCTCCATTGAAGACGGAATCTGGGGGACCATCGACGTGGGAGTCAACCCCCAAGCCGTGCGGAACCCCAAAAACGTGAACTGGTGGACCGAGGACGGTGGGGTGCCGAACGACGGCTCTCCGTGGGATCAGTTCCCGGGGTCTGATGGTGCTAACCCACCTAATGAAGCTAAACCACCTGGTGACCCATCTAACCCGCCTAAGCCTTCCGGAAGTGGGAATGGTCCCGCCAGAGCTCTCAGAAGAGGAGGGGCAATTGGTGGTGCCATGCGAAGCGTTAGATCGTTTTTCGAGAATGTATGAAACTGAGATGGGCAGCTGGTAGCAGCAGGGGAAAGCGTTTGAGGCGGGATATCCAGTTGTGTATTGGCTCTCAATATTATGTATAGGTCCCAATTTGCGATATCCTTTTCTTCCTTGTTCTACTCTTATTATTTTGCACGCTGGTGTGCTTTCTAACTTACACCCGCATGTCATATAACCCATTCGTTACTTGAACATTCATTTTTCTTTGTAACTATTCATTGTTTTCAAGTTTATAACACGCATCTCATAGTTAAGGGTACATATGTAACGCAGCACTCAATTTCTCTCCTTAAAATCACACCCCCTGACAAGAAGAGCCTCATCCCTGTCCCCTGCGCATCCTGATTTACATTATATTTTTTCTTTGTTACATAATTAATTCTAGTCCCATCAGATATCTACCACGATAAAATGTCTGGTTCTGCATATAGAGTCAGTAATAGTAGAGCGCATATAATGGATCAAGAGCCACGGGTACCACCGGTGTAATCGAAGCGGTTTGAAATTAGGATGAACATCAACCCCACGAGAAACATACATCCAAAAGGCGTCTAGTAAATAGAGCATCTTTACGTTAGATAAGGCACTGTACCTACCTAAATAGGTAGGTGTGGTTTGTACCAAAATCCCATATATGCAACACTCAGTTATCACACCTTCCTTAATAGGTAATAAATAATCCCACCCACGAGGGCCACCAAGCGGATGAAGACTTATCCAGGAAGGAGCTTACATCTTAGCAAAGTTTGTCCCGCTTCCTCGAACGCTTCATGGCGCGGTGTTTAGTTGTCAGTGGGCCCTGTGACGCTAGTTTGCTGGCGTATCAGATCCTATTAAGGATGCATGCGGGTAGGGAATCTTGGAGGAAGGGCCATCGACCACCTATTCTTCAAGATCCCCGACATCAATCTCCCCCCACGCACCAATTCATCTTAATCCTCAAAAAAGATGTAGACTTGGCATCAATTGTCGAATTGGCCAATTTCCCTCCCACACCATCTTTCCATTTTCGTTGCGTGTGAATTCATTTATGACGAATTCCTTCGCCTGGAGCAGAGGCAGAGCGCCTTTAGCTCATACTGCTCTGGCCTTGCAATCCCTTGCTCTGGGAATATCTAGATCCCTGATGCTGCCCTTGATACTTCGTATTGCTTGCATGCTGAGTGACCATCCAGGATATTCATGTCCCTCTTTCAACCTCCGCTTCTTCTTCGTCGGGAGAAAAGTGGAATGAGAACTGAGGAGCTTTGCCGTCTGCGGTTGCAATACCAGGAAGGTCTGGCCAGGTCAACAATCTGAGTGAGGTAGGGCGCTTCGCCGTCAATCAAGGCATTTTGAGCAAGGAGTAATATGTTCAAATATAGGATTCTCTTTGTAATTCTAGCACACGGTATAACCGTTAGATTTGTTGCGTGAATGAATGTTCCGTAGAATGAAAAAGGCTTCCTTGTGATATAAAGTCCCTGGCTTCTCTTTTGGTTTAAATTTCCAGCCTGAGTAAATCCTCTCGCAAACTAGGTCGTGAACTAGGTCGTGAACTAGGTCTTTCGAGGCCGTGAAGCGGCGGTGGGCCATCATAATCCAGAAAGTAAGGCTGGTGAGCATGGTGAAATAACAGTATCAGCTCAGTGGATTGCTAGTTGATGGTTCCAATGATTTCCGTGAGAGATTTAGGGTCCACGAAGATGTGTTCGCCGCGGAGATATATTTGATCAAGGTGAGATAACTCTCTAGAGCTTTGTGTTTCATTTCTCTCGTGGGCTGGTATATTCCTGGACTATAAAGTGCGATCTCTCGATGGCCTATGGCTGTCAGGTACTCTACCACTGTCAACTCTATGTTGTCTTGCAACTCATAATGAAGGGACTCACATGGTCTACAGTCAAATTTCCAACCCTAATCCTCTCACTATCAACATTCTCCCTTTCTGTTGGACGGCTCGATGGCAAACCTTTCATCTGACTGTGTGAACCCCTTCTTGATTGTAAGACATGCTTTGACCTCTAAATCTGTCAAGTATCTTTGCGAAGTATAGACTGCTAAACTGATTGAATGAAACAGACATCCACGCTCTTTGATATCGAGCAATCTTAGGCCACACTGAATCTAGCAGCACGCCGGGAACCTTCTCCAAAATGATATTACATCCGCACCTACGGAGTTTCGCCTCGAGTTCCATGAATATCCCTTTGAGGACAGGAGTTTTGCATATGCTTCGCACCCTATTAAAGTAAATCAACAGGGACTCCGTAGAGTTGGGGTAGAGAATAGGTAGTAGGTACGAAATTCCATCGTTGCTACTTCAGTAGCAGTAGTAGGGATGAGGGCCGCCGGCATTGGGATTGAGAATATTTGCCACAGCTTCCATGCCATTGTCCATTGTAAACGGAAACTCGTTGTTGACGCAAGATTTGGCACCGGCAGCAGCCGCCACAACACAACGTAACTCCTTGATGTCAAAGTGGACATATCACTGCGCCATTTCATGAGCTTCACTTTGAGCAAATAGGCCACAAGTAAAGAGGGAGAAAAAAATCCATGATCCGGACTCAGCGCTATATCTGATTAAGACCTGCTAAACTTGACGGCTTCTCAGCAATGACAAACTGACCAGTCATTGATGAATGAATGTCTTGCAGACATTGCGCGGAGCGGGATCTGGCAGGTTGAGATGCAATGTGCACAGGGTCAACTGATAAACACGAAACGCCTGGATGATTTCATCCCAGAGGCGCATCATCATCTCCATCACATATTAACAACTGCTGTTCATCGTTGATATTGACTGGTGAACAATTCAGGTCTCATGAGTGCGCCGGATGATTAAGTGCCAAACACTCAAAATTTGTAATACAGAGTACACAGGGAGTTTATATTTCAAGCCATCAAAATGTAATAGCTTAAACATGGTCTGATATGTATCCATTGAGCGAGCTTTACCAGCAGTTCGGTTTACCCACTGCAGTTATCTCACTCTTTAGTTATGCAAAGCCTTGATGCCAAGAGATTGGATGTGGCGCAGGATAACTATGAGATGCTACTGCTGCGCAGGTAAACATTGACTGACCACTGTAACACTGAGATGGGGATTATTAGAATTGGTTAAGAATAGAAAATTTTAGAAATATTGAAGAGTTCAAAATCGATTAAATGATATGTTGAAATATGACGAGCGCCGTCCGTCCGTCGTCAAAAGTTTTTTTTTTAGCTAGAAGCCATGGGATAGTGGCGGAATTGGTACAGTAACTACCCCTCAATATTTACAGAACCCGAAGCCTAATAGCGCTAGAATATTAGTTCAACTGCTCTAAACTTTAACTAAACTTCTTAACTATTCATAGCGGCATCAGGCTTATGATACCGACAGCCCAGCCATGAGAGCCTTGAAAAGATTGTGGCTTTTAGTGTGCCTTGGTGAGGCAACACAGTGACATTGATATGATACTTCAAGCTTTTATTTTTAATGGTGTTTTCTCTCATTGTTTCAATGAACTTAACTACTTAATATTAAGTGTAGAGTCCATACATATGCAAACATGGACTATCAATTGAGAGATACTATTGATAAGACTAGTTAATCTATATCAAGAGCAAGGAATAGAGTGTTGCATATACTATTTAACTTCAATCAATGTAATGATTTGACCTGTCTGATTGCTTGTTCACTCAAATCTCTCTTGTATGTATTTGAATCTTTTCATTAGTGAATGTGTAACAGCATCCCCCAATCTTTCACAAAAAGTAAAAAGAAGAAGTAGAGGTGCATGATGGAAAGTATGTACGGAGTAAGTGTAATGAAGACAATTGTGGCTAATGTTATCAATAATATCAACATAACACAACAGACCATCAAACGAGGCCACACAGTAGTAGACAATGTCAACACTACAGAGGATAAGAAGAGAAGTGATGAATAGAAAGGTAAATGAAGAAATGAAGAGATAAAGATATTGCAAGAAGCAAGATCATAAGACAAGAATAGAATATATATAAATAAAAAAATAAGAACCTAATCAACATACAGGCGATATAAAAACAAAAAATACAAGAAATCAAAATCAAAATCAACCTGCTAACAAAACAGTATGTGCATGTGGAGAGAAGCAACAGACAAAAAATAATATCGAAGAAGAGAAGTTAAAAAAGCCCATTTCCGTTCCCTTTCAATATATAATATACCATTTCCCAGCTTTGCAAAAGAAAAGACGAAGAAAGAACAAGAAGAAGGAGGGAGTAAGAATATAATAACAAAAGAACAAGAACAAGGAAAGAAAAAAAGAACAGAGAGAAAGAAAGAGGAAAGAAAGGAAAAAAAGAAAGCAAAAGATAACCTCCAATTTTCCCTGTTCCTTTCCCATCCCATTTTCCATCCTTCCCTTTGTTTTTTTTAACCCCTATTCCGCGGTAAAAATAAAGAAAAAGAAAAAGAAAATATAATATAGATCCCATACAAATATTCCTCCCATTGATGATTTCTTTCCATGTCAAAAAAATCCATTTTCCCTTTTTTAATATCCCTTTTTGCCCATTTCCGTCCTGTAATGTTTCCCTTCATGTTGAACAATTAAAAAAAAAAGCGACGAAAGAAAAATATTTACCAATAATAATAACAGAAGAATTGGGTACAAAAAATTTTAGTAGGTGGTGAGTTAGGTGGATTGGTGTCCGTATATATGTATAAAGACGGCTGTGTTGTTTTAGATATACATACGCATATCCCTATTTAGTCGATTTATCGATTTCGTGGGTGTTGCGATAATAATGTTGAAACGTATTGACTTTCGTAGGTCCCAAGGAAATAGTAAAAAGAAATTGTGAATCCACGGGTCCGCCAGCGGGAACGAGTGAGTTAATAAAAACCCTTTGTCTGGTTTCCCGTTCCTGGTTCCGGGTTTTTGATAAGTTAAAAATCTAACCCTCTACCTCCTCCGCGTCGCGAGCGGAGGATGATGTAGTAACGG
>LDEV01000220.1:0-29727 GCA_001014755.1 Blastomyces silverae | reverse complement strand
TAAAAATTATCTTATTTATATTTTTCTTATTAATGAAAAATTTCTTCTGAAGTTATCTACTTCTGAAATCTGCTGACTTCTCTATCTTAAGAAGAGCTCTTTAGTCAGAGAATAAAACTTTATACAGTTTTCTAATCACTGAGACTGCTGTATCTCATTTTTCAGAATTCAGATTCACTGAAATGACAGAGATCTCTCTAATGAAATTTCAGATATCTCTGATTCTTTAAATATTCACTCTTTAGAGATGATCTCAAATACTGAAATTTCAATATTTTATCTCAGATTTCACTGTAATATTCATCAGAGAGTAATATCACAGTGAAGTATTTAAAATATCTCTTATTATTCTCAGAAAAGACACTGTTATTAATCTCATCTTATATCTGAGTTCTATAAGATATTTTCATCTCAGTCATTATTTCTTTATCTCAGAGAATATATTATATTTACTTAATAATTACTGTATTCAGAGATCAGAGATCTTTTCTATATTAATAAAACACTGAGTGTCTGCTGCTTATATTATCACTTCTCTCATTAAAATACTTTATAAAAGATGAGAGAGAGTTTTGACTCTGATAACTACTACTATCACTGATATATTAACTATTATCTTCAAGTTTATACACTCTATACTCTCTCTATCTCTTCTTATACAGACTGAGATATTATTTATCAGTTCTTTTATCTACTTATCTTATATCAGTTTATTATATTATCTCTTCAGATTATTTCTGATCTTTGCTAAGAGATTTACAAATTTTGTTATATATCTGAGAAGAATTATAATCAAGAAGTTAATCACAAGTATTCTCTCTTTTATTAACAGATGAAACTTCATTTATTTATCAGTCATCTGTCTAACTTTACTTACTATACTATCTCAGAATAGTGATATATGATTTAAATTCTCTCAGTTCACAGATATTCTCAGATGAAGATAGTATTTATTTAGCTCAATTATTTTAAATTCTCTGACTTAAACTCTGAACTGTCAATTCAGAAGAAGAGTTTTTATTCAGTTCACTCTGACTTTAGAGACTCTCTCATAGATTTCAAGTAAAGTTAGTAAGACTCTTAACTTTTCATCATTTTTTAACAGAACAGCTGTGTTATCTGTATATATTATTATCTTTACTCTTTACTCTGTGAAACTAATATCACTGATTGCTGAGTATTGTATTATTATTTAAGCTAGAGTCTCAATGATTATAATAAATAGTGAGCAGCTTAAGAAGTCTTCTTATCTAACTTCACTTTAAACTCTCATTTTCTTCTCTAGATAGTTATTAATAAAGACTCTAATCATTGTATCTCTGTAGATTGTTTTTATAACTCAGATGAAGTCTGCAGATATTTCTAGTATCTCAAGTATATATTATATAAATTTATGACTCACTCTATTATAAATCTTCTCTTAATTCAGAAATAAAACTGTCTCTGAAGATCTAGACTACTATAGTTATATCAGATAGAGCTGAATAAAGTGAATATTATCATTAATCAGTCTTTCTGAGAGAAAAACTGTCTGATAAACTCTGAGCACTGATTCTAGAGCTATTATCAACTGTCATATTAAAATTGTTATAAACATTTTATAGTCTGATCTCATTAGACTCAGTGATCTATAATTCTTCAGATTCAAGATATCTCTCTTATTCTTATATATAACAGTTAGAATTGTCTTATTTCAGCTGTCAGAGATTTATTCTGTCTATAGTACAGTATTAAATACTTTTATTAAATATAGAGTAATTAATATCTCATCAATCTCACTCTCTCTGTATTAGAGTAATATCTTATAGAATTCACTAATTAGATTATTAAGTTCAGATAACTTTTTTAAAAATGTTTTATAAATAGCTTAACTGATCTCTTTTATAGAAATCTTCTGTGTTAAAAGACTACTGTGATCAGAGAATATTCTCTCTCTCAGACATTTAATTAGATAGCACACTGACACTTTCTCACATGATTTAAAGCTATAGAGCTTCTTATAAAATTGATTAATCACTCTTAGTATACTGAGTCTGTCTCAAATCTCTGTTTCATCAGAGACTCAGAGATAAGTAATATCTCTATTGAATTCATATTTGATCTGAGAGTAGAATCACTTATTCACTCTTTCATTATTCAGTATATGTTTTATTATTATATTATAGAAATAGTTCTTGTAGAATCATTTATATAGATTATTCTCTTGAGCTACTATCACTGCTATCTTTATCTCTAGAGCTGAGTTCTTTATCTCAGTGACTTTTCTCTAAATAAGATATTTTCATCTTCTAATCAGACTGAACTGAAGCTTTTTAAAAATCTTTCAGACTGACTTCTTCTTCAGTTGCAGAGTTCTGATGATGAGTGATTTATAGCTTATTCAGTCTCTTATCAGATCTTCAGAGCTTGTACTCAGTAGTTTGAATATCTCTCAGCAGAAATCTCATACTCTCTGCTATTTAATTATATCTGACTGAAGTCTTCATCTGCTAAGTCTCTGATCAGTAATCTGAGAGAACTGAAGAATTAAATACACAGTATAATAATCAGTTTAAAGCTCAGATGAAAAGATATCACATTATAATATATTCTGTATTCAGTTCTTTTATACATAGATTCTATTAATTTTTGAGACACTCATTCTTTTTATAAAGAAGAAGTATGCTAAAATTCTTGAATACTTCTAATATTAAATATTTATTATCTCATATACTGAGCTCTCTGTACTAATCAACTCTTTCATTTTCTCTAGTAGTTTCTGTCTAGATAACTGTTGTTAATAATGATTTAGATATCTCTTAATAAGATTTCAGTCACTGTCAACTATATCTCAGATTCTAGTAGCTTATTAAATTTTCTCAGTGATTTACTGATATCAGACAGATCTCTTTCTCTGATTAACTGAAATATAGATATTTTCAATTATCAGAGTTCTCTCTCTGAACTTTATCTTATATATCAGCAGACAGTTAAAACTATCTCAGTGAAGAATATATAATACTGCAGTCTCTTCAAGTTTCTCATTCTCTACTCATTGAGTAATCTTTAGATTTATTATAATAATAACTCTTCAGCTTTCAGATTCTGAGTGAATAGAGATAGACACTAGTGAAAAATCAGACTCTAATTTCATAACTTCATTCATATCTAATCTGATCTTTTAAGTCAGAATAATATCAATCTTTCAAAACTGAATAATATTATACAGCTTTCTGAACTGAGTGATGTTTAAAATAGACTGTATATTTAGAAAAACAATATATATATAATTTATAAGAAAATATTTAAAATTAATAAAAAGAGTAGAAGCTCTACTCTCAACTTTTCAAGAAGTATAATAGATTGTAGAGAGTTATATTCTGTTATAATATGATTGAAGTATACTTTCTCATATATCTTACACTTTAATTTTATCAAATTTATCACTTGAAAATTAATCTAAAATATAAAATCTCTCTCAACTCTGAAGAGTCTTAAATTAACTGAAAAAGTAGAAACATTCAGAGACTTATTAAAAATAACTAAGAAAACATCTTTAGCAATCTCTCTCTTTTTCTAATATTTTATTCAAAAGAACAGACTATCTCTCTGAATAAAGTGTAAGCTTCTCACTAACACTGTTATTTCTGATGAATTAATATTCTCTGTATTCTTCTCTGAGATAAAGATCTGACTCTCACTTAATCAGTATATATAAATTGAGATCTCATATCTCTGAATAATCAGAAGCTTTTTAAAGATCTGTACTGTGAGCTGAATAATTTAATTCAAGATCTGATATCTAGTTATTCATCTCTTTCAACTATTGTGAAGATATATAAAGTTAATCTCTCAGTTTAGAGTCAATTTCTTAATAAGAACTCTGATTACTTTTTTAAAAATAATCACACTCTCTGATCTAAACTTTTTAAAGAGACTTAAAAAGAGTCAGATATCTTCTCTGAAATACTCAGTTACTTCATTCATTGAGTGAGTCTTTCTCTGAGCTAAGACTGATATCTTTTTAGAAAGTGCTATTTAAGAAGTCTGATCATTTTTCTTCTATCATTTATTTTTAATATTGAAGCTCAGATTCTGAGTTCTCACAGAGACTGATTTATTACTTTGAACTCTCTACTTCACTCTTTTCTATCTCAGATCTCTCTCTTAATTTGTGTGAGACTCTTTGAGTTATTATCAGATTAATTAACAGCTGAGATGAAAATCTCTAGAAGTCTAATCTATTAGATGAGAAGAGAGATAAAACTGTTTTCTATCAGAAGAGTAGATTTTATTTTCTCTCTATAAATTCTGCTGAAGCTGATGAGAGTCTTAAACAGAGTTTTCTTCATTATTAACTGTTCTTTAACAGTTCTATCTGAGATTTCTGAGACTGAAGAGAATCTCAGATGAATAGAGAGAGTTAGTTCATCTTTTAGAAACTGAGAGATTGAGACAGCTGAGATTTCAGTTTCTTTCTTACAGACTCAGATTCAGTGTCTGTTCTTCTCATATATTATATATAATTGAGTTAAGAAGACACTCTCTTTCACTTTCTTTACTATTTATTTCATCTGCTACTTTTTTCTCTCAATCTTTTTTATCTTTTTGATAGATTCTCAGAACTTCTTTCAGCTCTTGAGATCTGCTATCTTTCACTTTCATTAATTTTCTTCATTCATTTCAGTAGCTCAGTCAGTAACTATAGAGTAAAGTTAGATAAGAGATGAGATTGAGTTCTTCATCAACTTATTTTGAGTCTTTTCAGTTAATAGACTGTCTGATTTCAATATACTTACTATTTCAATCTTCTGCAGTCTGAGAATCTGAGTCTGAATAGATGATTCTGATGAGAATATTATGAACAGTGTGAGTGTTAATAAATATTAGTCAGAGATTTAAATCTCTCAGTGAATAGTACTTTCTATTTATCTCTCACAGACTTATCAGATCAGATTTCAGCTATTGAGAAAGATCTCTGAGTTTCTTAACTATTCTCTACACTGTCACACTGTCTCTTTAATATAAAAAAATGATGATGAGCAGAGTTTTCAATCACTTAGAAAAATATCTCACTATATCTATAGTAGATTTCATTAAAAATATACAATCTTTTACTTTATCTCAGAGCAGCTTCTGTCTTAATAAACAGATTTTACTGAGAGTACTGAATCTGTAGAAGTCATCATATTAAGATATTACACTTATACTTCAAACTGATCTATTCTTTGATGTATAGATAGAGTGACTCAGAAGATGATTGATATTAGAATGTGTCTTTTGACAGTAGAGATGCTCTCAATTGAATTCTCAACATGTAAAATGACTTTCAATATCTTTGTTTGCATGTAGAGACCCTTCCCAGGGCATTCGTGCTTCATCAACATCGACGGATGGGAGCATCATGGATGTATGGCCCCGTTCAAGTTCCCGCCGTCCAGGGACAGGCACCAAAAATGATGTTTTATGATGGAAGCGAACTGCATGATCGAGGCAGTGCTGTGCTGACTTCTTGCTTTTGACGTTGAAGAGTAATGTCTTTCATTTTCATTTTTTGTTTTTTCTTCTTGGATATTGTGGAGATTTCTTTTCGACTTCTTTGAGTGGAGATTGGTCCTCCTTGCAAAGAAATGGGGTCAATACGATATCTCTCGATGTCGTCACGTATGGCTTCATGAGATGGAATTGGAGTTGGGATTAGTTTGAGGCAGAGTCTCGTATCTGCTTTGGATATCACAATTCGGGGGACGGGAAGGAGGTGCGAAGAGAGCTACACTCGCTGCTCCAATGTCGCGAGAAAAGCTATATAAGGATGCTTCTTTCACCCTCGAAAGCTCTATCTTTTCATCAGAAGCAGAAGCAGAAGCAGAAGCAGCAGGTACAAGACAAGATACCGAGCTGATCAAGAAGCGATCGCCCTTCCCGCTTCAAGAGGCAAACACCTTTCTGATATCCTACCTTGTACCATATACTTCCACTCCTCTAAATTGCATTAAAAGCGCAAAAAGCCTACTCAGCTCAAAATGCTGCCTCACTTCATCCCCTACCTCCTCCTCACGGCGATTCACCTGTTCTCAGGTGTAAACGCTGCCACCATCGGTACCTTCTCCGAATTCAATGGCAACAATCTCGGCTCAACCAAGAACATTGTCAAGCGTGATCCGCAACCGGAGCCCGGCAGAGACTCCAAGTTCGACTTTGACTTCGACGACGACGGCGACATTGACGAGTATGACCTCAAGCAACTAAGCCCCCAGGAACTCGAAGAGGCCTTCAGGCTCATGAGCGAAATTCCGGATAAAGTGCTTTCGCAAGGCTCCGATGCGACGGAGAAATGGCTGAAGAAACATAAGGGCCACTCGAAAGCGATTACCGCCCGTGGGTGGGATGATGTGTGGAATGTCACCAAGTGCGCTGGTGCCATTGCCTACTTTATCGTTGAGAACTGGGCCGTCTTGGCTAAGCTGGGCAAGTTGAGGAAACTGAAGAAGCTCAAGGAGACCATTGACCAGGTTGGTGGTTATAAGAACGCTGCGAAGCTGCTGCTTAGCCGTGGAAAGGGAAGCCGGAAGAACAAGAACTATTACAAGAAGTTGCAAAAACTTGCGGCGGAAATCATTGGCGTGGCCATCATTGATTCCTATTGTACCTAAAAGGTTGGCTAGGTAGTGGTGGGGAGATTTTGAGCTGAGGAAGGAAACGTGGTGGATGATTACACATGGCCGAGGGTTCGGTTCATAGGCGGAGGTGGCAGTTTTCGGGTTTCGCTTCTTTTGATCATTTTTCTTACATATCCCCTTTTCTTTTCCTTATATACTTCTGATGCCCCATGGTTTGTACATGTACAAATAACCGGGCGTACATACATGCATGAATGATATGAGTGGACTCAGCCCAAGTGTTCATCAGCCAACATTATATCACATCATCTGGTTACCTGTTTGAAATAGTTAGATATGATCAAATAGAAGGCAGTTTGAATGTGTTATTATACTCCAGATTCATACCTTTGAAACCACGCTGATGCCTTAACCTGGTTTAAACTAAAAAAAATTTGGCACGGCGATGACAGTTCCTGGGTCTTATTGCGAACCCACCTCAATGCTATCCTTTCCCCACCAACTTCGCCCATAACATAACTGACTCCACTCTATCGTGAATTCGTTTTGGGCTTCTCTCCTCAGATGGGCCAGGAGCACTTTTCGAAACGAACGCTCCCATGCCTCGCATGACACGATTGACACGATCCCACCGGTCAGCTAGTATTTTGAAACTAACGACATCACCAATGTTGATCTGTTAACATTGTCTGTTCTTGAAACTTCTTCAAACAAACAAAGGGCCGGCTCTCTGATAAAACCTGAGCCTTGGTGGTTTCTGAAAACTGCCTGTTTGAAAACACTCATAAGCACAGACTTGCAATCATGGATTATGTCAGAGCTAATGTTAATGTTTTGAAGGGGAAAGAAGTGAAATGACAGAATGTTTTTGGATAGGGTGATCTCTCCCAATGGCCCACAGGCAAGACAGAATGATGTCAAAGGAACTACAATGGCGTGAGGATCTATGCCATGGCTTGATGAACTAGGTAAATCCGTGTCCTCCCTATGTCACAATCGTCGCATCGTGAACAAGGAGGCTAGGAGCTGGCTCGTCCGTCCGAAGTAAATGCATGCGTGGAAAGAAATCCGTTCATTTGGTATGACGGCGTTCTCCAACAAAGGGCTTGACATCCACAAACCCAATGGCAGGGGCATCAGGTCAAGAAACAGAAAAAAAGAAAAAGAAGAAGAAGAAGAAAAAATTGCACATGGGGTGAAAAATGCCCAGCATGGCCAGACAGTCCCCAGGAGCAAAAAGAGAATATATGGGGAATATGGGCCCGGTCAACATTTCCATCTTCCATCTTAACTTCCTCCACAGCTCAGAGTCCAGAACAATCACAATCACTTCACTGTCAATTATCCAAGGCCAAATGGCTTTCATAACATCAGGTTATGGTTTCAAAATCTTCCATCATGCTTCTTCGGATGCTACCATCCAACGACTCTCGGTCCCATCTTTTTACACAAATCACACCCTTTTTACACACATCACCGGCAGTTAGAACAGAGCTGTGCAAAAATAGGACGAGCGGGCTGTGTGTATTATTATTATTCGGTCCAATTGAAGCCCCCTTTCCAGCCGAAAAATGGCGAACCGCAATGAAGAATTCTTGAACCATGTTCAGCCAACTGTACTCTATACAGGCGGCCCGGCCGTTACTCCAGATCAATTAAAAAATACCCCGAGCAATTGGACACGCGACGGCATGGATATACATATACAGATGTGTATAAATACCCATTCGACCACGTGTGCTCGGCTTCGTATTCGCAAAAACCTTGAATTTAAGCATAACTAGCGATGCGAATACGAACCCTCCTGGGTTGTGAACAAGCAGCGAGTCCATTTTATTTTGCCGATTTATTCGGGTTGAACATCGATTATGATGAGGGGCGGGATGAAAGAATATTCAGAATATATTGACCTAACTAAGGGCTAAACTTCCTCAGGATGTGTTAATATTTACTTAAGAGGAGGTGATGATGTTCGGGTTTTGTTCGGCGGTTTGTTAAAGAAACTCTGTATGGGGCGGAGGTTGAACATAATTTCAAGTTTTAACGTTACCCCCTTGCAACTGGAGAGTCTTTTTACGCCCAGATACGGTGCTTTTTTTTCAAGGTTGTTCGGCTCATACGCGGAAAGGAAGGTGGTCGACCCAGCATCAGTGCAACTGGGTAAAATGTGCACGCTAAGCAGAAATGATGAAGAAACGGTAGTTTGGATTTAAGGAGTCGGATTCATAGATGAACTGGTATGTATGTATGTATCGTTTCTCAAGGGAGGCATCAGCCATTGATAAGCAGACGGGATCTCCAGCAACTTGAGGCCCGCAGCAACACAGCAAATACCGCTTGAGTACAGTAACTACCTGATCGACATGCGATCCGAGAAGTTGAATATTGATGACCATCGAACTGGTCCTTACAAACCACAACAAAACCATCTCTGATAATCCTCAGCCCGGAGAAGAGTGTGCTCACCGCCGTTGCCGAGCTTCTTGGCTTCTGCTACAATGAGCAAATTGTAAGCATACGCAGAGTTACAACTTACCAGAACTGCCATTGCTGCTGTGTGCGGCTGATCAAGGTCCCCTGCGCCAGGGAAGCGGATGATAAATCGCATTTTTTTGTCCCCGAGGTATCCGTTGGAGCGAGCATTTCCATCCATATTTTCTCGGCGTCTCTTCTCCGGCGACCCCGTGGGCATGGGCATTTACTGTACATGTACATGTACCTGAAGAGAGAGAATAACAATGGGCAAAACATGTATGCACCTACTATGGATGTATGATGTCGGCGGAGTTCAGTAGTTTATCCTAGCAAAAGTTTACTTACCCCGCAATAATGATGTTCAAGTCAAAAACGAAATCGCTGCAGCCCGTAGATCATCCTCCGTGGGAGTGTCAGAGCTTTCTGCTAAATTACCCCTCCTCTGTTTTAGGCCAGGGTCTATTTTAAGGAGCAAGTAAGAGGGATACAAAAATTCCGTACTGTATGTACGTGCCCGGGCCTATCACTGTCTGATTCATTTGGAGTTTCAAGTTCTTGGTCCTTTCTTGCCCTTACTGGAGCAGGGGGGGGGGAGATGCTGTGCATACAGTGTAGATGCACATACACAAGGCGGTGAGTGATCTGGCATCAGAGGGGTGAAACCTACCTGGACAAGAAATATCCATGAGGTTTATCCAAGGAACAATGCGTCAAGTAACAAGTAGATTGCGTGAAGGCTTGATCGGCCTCTGAGGCCCCCGCGCTCTCCAAGCGTTGTTTGACACAGTGGTGGAGAGACGCACAGTACACGGTTTATTAATCCGTCGAAGGGGTTTATGCCATGGCTTTGGGAACCAGTATTATCAATCGGTCCACGGGGGTAGGTTTTCGCAACGGTCCGGGAGAATGCGCTCCGTATATACCGATCATCCAAACTGCGTACATGTACTTGTACCTAACTCATATTCCCTCAATCCAACTCAGCGGCTAGAGAACCGAGAGGGAGAGAGTTGTTTTTTCTTGGCCATGTGTCGAGTTTGCTAGGATCGATGCGCACGTGCCCAACCATCAGTGCAGGTTCTCGCCCGGCAAAGATGCAATGCGCTACAGTGCATGGGGCTTGTCTGTGGTTGGCGGGTTTAAACATGCTGCTGTTTCGTGGTGGTGGGTGTAAATAATATTAATGGTCTGAACAGGCCAAAATAGAAACCTATATCGAGGTACATACTTGCGTGATCTGATAGTGATAGTTGGATGTAGATACACAGACCCCTCCCGCATATCCAAATCCACAGAGGAAGGAGAATATCAGATGCCGCCCATATGCATAATCAGCGCTGTGCGGATATGTACTCTAATGTACTCCGTATATACACAGTACTATTTAATACCCACCAACACCACCACGAGGTAGATGTTTCATGGAGTTGGTCAGTTGGTAGTTATGTCAAGTCGCCGGACAAATACCCACCAGATGGAAATTGGGAGAAACCCAGATAAACCGACCAAAGACAGCCTCCTACGGACATGCGAGGGTGCGAGGATGCGAGAATATTGCCCTTTTTGGACGTCGCATGTCATCGTCCGCCGTCTCGTCGTGTCGCGTTGTGGCTCAGTTCGTACAATACCAGGGGTATTTGAACAGCGGCTTTGCTTGTCCTCGTCAGAGTATGAACTATGAAGTCCTCAGGACGGGGACAGCCCTACATACCTACTCTGAATGTTCCGATACAAGTCGGTAAGTCGTCCCTTTTCTTTTTCGTTTGTTGGCAATCCTTGAATCCCATCAGATGATCCGGTACTGTACTCCGTACATTTTTATACATGTAGCATAGCTCGCTCCCCTTTTTTAGGCTGCAGCAAAATGGCCTGCCAGTGGATGTGATTTGTAACTGCATAGCCGGGCAATCCGCGCGAGAGATGTGGAGACAAGAACTCGATCCTGATAAGACAGGGCAAATTGTCATGAGATCATGCTTTGAATCGACATTTACATATTATTTTATTGTTCCGTTCATCCAAGTATCAAAGATTGGAGCGTATGTTCTTCATTCACACCTCCTCCCTCCATACCAACCGTCGCAACCGAGCTGTGTTTTACATGCAGACAGCGGCATATTACGTAGAAGGCGCAAAAGGTTAAGAATACAGGTCTGTATTGGCCTGTATAGGCGTGTATTATTGGGTGAATTTAGCGACAAGGGCGTCATAATTTAATAATAATTGGCTTTTTTTTTAAGGTTAACTGTGGTTCTGTAACTTATCCATTTTTGAGCCAAATTTTCTGCTCTTATCCTGGTTCCGATTTCCCATCCATATATACTCCGTACAGACTACAAGCGGGAGGCCAACTTTCTTTTTATGTTTAACCCTGGATCAAAACAAAATGGAAGCCGTGGCGAGATATCCATCCCAGATACCAGATACCAGACCCTTCTGACCAGGCAAGATACGCGAATACGGAGGATCCATACATCGACATTTGAAGCTGTAAAAAGCGCGGCCATCGGGGTCTCTTTTCTCCTTTTCGCGATGCTCCGTATGGACCGTACCCACATCGTGCAAATAGCGCTGATATCAGGATCTGCAGCTTACCTCTTGGGTGGGTTTTCTTTTTATGAAAACTTTTATGAACAAACAGAAGGGACGAGGTAAATCCAGTACGCCCGTATGGTAAATATAAAACCACCCCGTCGTCAGAACTATCACAGATTCACACTCGCGTAAAGCCACAAGGAGGCGCCTGGCTTGCATTGCCAAGCAGCTCATTTAACTTAGCTCCTGCTAGCTGTTGCTAGCTCTTGCTAGCTCTTGCTGGCCCAGTGGGAGTCGAGGAGCCCGACTGGCAACTGGCCCCAACAGCGCTGGATTCGGCGCCTGGTCAAACCAGAACGAAACGAAAAACAAAGATCCCCTGCCAGCGAGACTGCGGCCAATTGGTTGGTGAAGAGGATGGTCCCGCACTCCCTAATCCGTAGCTTGAGCATGGACTGTTTCCTTCTCCCAACAGGGCCAACACTCGTAGCCAAAAGGCCGTTCCCAGCTGCTGGGACTTCCCTAGTTCTCACATTTCTCTCCCCGTCACAGATACGGCTTTCTCTCCTCCGTACTCCGTAGTCTGCTCGGAGGCGCCAGACGGGAGCTTTTGAGTGCTGAGGCCTTGCAAGGGGGCCTCAACGCTGGCTGGCGATTGGTGAATAAATACAGAGTAGATCTTGCTGCTTTGCTGGAACGGGATTACAGCATTCCGGCAGATATCCCTCCCCCGGCGCGCTCTAGCACAATCTCAGTCCAGCAACTCGTCGTAGCACTGCGAAGGGGACACAGCAGTTTTGTATGCAGATTATCAGTATATCACCTGAATACTCCGTATCAAGAAAGTAGATAGAGAGAAGAAGAAAAATACAAAATACGATGAGACCCCGAGCTGCGGTGATTCCGCCGCATCCGCTCGGCTGGGTAATGGTTGTATCCGGTATTGTAAAATACCGCGCCAAGCCCGCTACCAGACTACACGATGTCTGCCAACCTGCGCTGGGCCAACCAGCGGCCGTGGTGCACCGTACCCGCGCCATACCAAAAATACAGTCCGCAGAACAGAACCTCATCCTCTCTCGTGCCAGCCACAGGCTCCTTTCTCGCCCGGCTTCAAACCTCATCTTTTTCCCTTTTCCCTTTCTCTCCTTCTCTCTTCCTTATGTCGTCTCTCTCGCTCTCTCGCTTCCCCCTCTCCCGTGCCCTGATTGTCAGTAGTAGCCTGCTGTGCTCCTCTCCTTCTTCTCCTGTCCCAGCCAATACGGCGTCAACCTTCCCTCCCTGATGTCGATTGCTTGGTGACACCGCGACCCTCACTTCCTTCGAACTCGCTCCTCCTTCCTTCAGCTCCAGGGCTACATACTCTCTCACCAGCCGTTGACACTCCTTCCTACGCTGCCCGGATTGCCCGTCTGCCTTCTACGTCGTTCTTAATCGCCCGTAGATCGCTCGCCCTGGCTGCCTACCTAGTCCCTTCTCAACTAAAACCGTCCAACTTGTACCCGTTCCCTCGACTGCTCCGGCGCCTCTCTCCATAATGGCCGGCGTCATGAACCCTGTGATTCCATCGTGGAAGGATAGTTCGCAGAATTATTTCGGCAAAGTTCAGATTGTAATACCATGGCGGTCCATACAGATGCTTCTCCCGCACCGCGTGCGCCGAAAACTTCGATCAAAACTACGAAGTCGCGTCTCTCCGTCCTCATCGATAACCTCCCTTAATACCTCCTTCTCGCCCCTCGACACGCTGAAGACCCTCCAGGCTCATCGGTGGAGCGTATATGATGGACAATATCTCGTACTCCTCTTTGTTGGCATCTTTTCGCTCTGCATCATTGAGTCGCCTGGACCTTTCGCCAAGACTCTGGTCGCCTTTGGGTTGATAACGTCTCTGCTCTTCCCGATCAGCTGTCAATTCTTCTTACCATTTCTCCCGATTATTGCTTGGTTAATCTATTTCTATGCCTGCCAGTATGTTTCTTGCCCCGATTTTTTATTTATTTTTTATTTTTTAAAATATTGTTTAGGGCGGTGGCGATGGTGTATGATATCAATTGAGGTGCATTCGAGCTAACACGATCCCACCCTTTTTAAAACAGATTTATTCCAAGCGACTGGCGGCCGCCAATATGGGTGCGCGTGCTTCCAGCACTCGAAAATATCTTCTATGGTGCCAATCTCAGCAATATTCTGTCTGCTCGTCAGAATACTTTCCTAGACATATTAGCGTGGGTTCCATACGGCATTATGCACTACGCAGCTCCCGCTATATGCTCCATTATAATATTCATCTTCGGACCGCCTGGAATGACCCCGATTTTCGCCCGCACATTTGGATTCATGTGCATTTCCGCCGTCACCATACAATTTTTATTCCCGTGCTCACCTCCGTGGTACGAGAATCTCTATGGCCTAGCTCCTGCACATTATGGAATACCAGGGTCACCTGGTGGATTGGCCCGGATTGATGAACTTTTCGGTATCGACATATATACATCTGGCTTTACGGCATCGCCTGTACCGTTTGGTGCCTTCCCTTCTCTGCATGCCGGGAACGCGACCCTCGAGTCTCTATTTTTGAGCCTAATATTTCCCAAGCTTCGACCCGCTTTTATCATCTATACCGCCTGGTTGTGGTGGTCCACGATGTATCTTTCACATCATTACGCAGTGGATCTAATTGGTGGTGGTTTCCTAGCTGCCGTTTCGTTTTACTTTGCCAAGTCAAGATTCATACCACGAGTCCAGGCTGACAAGATGTTCCGGTGGGATTATGACTATGTGGAGGTTGGGGAATCGCCAGTCGACCATGGTTATGACTTGGCAAACTTCCATGGCGATTTACATATCGATTCCGATGAATGGACCGTAGGATCGTCTTCTTCCATATCTTCCGGATCCCTTAGCCCTGTGGATGAAGCTCAATCCCTTTGGGATGGCGAGACCTTGGGCGCCAACTCAGACCTCGAAGCAGGTCGCTAATATTTAAAATCTCATTTCGATGATCCTCTTTCCCGAAAAAAACCCACCAATACTTGGCAACGCCCCCCTGTCGAGAACAAAACAGCATTTTGAAGTAATAGCGGATTTATATTAATAATGACTCACGGCATATTCTGGAGCCCTCCTGTTATTTCAGCTTTGAGCGACTTTTCGAAAGACATACTTAACTTTAATGACTTTGGATACTTTTTTTCCTTCTAATCTTTCGCTTCTCAACAGCACCTCCGTGGATCTTCACCATCAGTCCTACTATGATCGTCCCCGCGGCTCCTAATCGCCTTGCAAGTTTACTGGCCACGTGCTCAGCCAGTTGAACAAATAGATCGTCGGGCCTACAACGGAGTATTTTTCGTTTCCCAATAAATATGCCGCTGGTCCTTTTTGGTCATAGCATTTTTGGGGTCCTTGCCATTCGGGTATCATTATCTAACACCCAGGCACGTCTGTCTGAGCAAAAATGGCTTGCGTGTATGGATACCGAATTCCCCGCTCGCGGGCACGATCTACAGTTCATATTCCACCATTCCCCTTGAGGGAAATCGGATCTTTCAGACGGACTATGGTATAACTCAGAAGACCGTCACGGTGGATTTGGCGGAGGTTGTTTTTCTTTTTTTCTTTCCGTGATTGTCATTTTCCTGCAACGGCGCTTTGAGATTATCCAACCGGGACACCACGGTAGTAAATATAATTGGTATGGCGCGAAACAATTTTTTTTTTCAACCTTGCATTACATTCGTTACGCTCATGGATGGGTGTTGGGCTTGTGTACTGTACAAACTAGAGTCGGCATGGCGGCAGCGGATGCGGATAATGCGGACAAAAGAAGAGAGGGCTTATTATAGCTCATGGAAATTTTCTCCGCAATTTATCTTTTTTATTTCCCCTTCCATTCGTTTTTCTTTTCAATCGTTTGCATCAACCATGAGCATATAGAGATTTGTTTTAAACCTGTTATAATTTTTCTACCTCTTTTTTTTTTCTCTAGTTGAGGTGGCACTTGATTTTGCATTTTACGGGGAGTCCGCCTTCACCTCGGGGGATATTCATTCGTTTTTTTTTTTTGCTTGTTATGCGAGCTAGCACCGCCCGTTCCCATTTCCCATTCCATGCAAGGCTGTTGTTTTCGGCTACTTCCCCGTAGCGGCCCAGCAAGATACTCTCGCACATGCCCTTCTCTCTTCTCCTCCACCGTGGTTGTGATGACGAGCAGCTTGCCAATGGGCAGTTGGCGGGTGTTTTTTGTTTTTGCTGGTTGGGGTTGTTACCCGTCGTTGTTGTTTCCCCTCTTATTTTTCTTCGCCTATTATCATGTTTGTGATGTTTCGCATGGGGCAAAACACTCTTATCAAGCAAGATGTAATGGGTGGGAAATCTAGGGAAGATGTAATTTCTTTTTTTTCCCTTTTGCTGCAACGAAGAGCAACGAAGAGCAGGCTGGGACGGAAGAGAGAGAGATATATATATATATATGAATATGACAGGGCGGGGTGCTTTAAGGGAGACAGCCAGCCACACCGCACCACACCACACACACTCGCCACTTCCAAAAGCTAGCAGAAATCAAGAGAAAGGGGTTTTTTTAAGGTGGGGACTATGTGCTGATGACGATGATGAATATCTTTCTTCTTTTCTTGTTTCGTGTTTCGTGTTCCGTGGTTTTCTTTTTCTCTCTCTTTTTTTTTGTTTCCTCGGCTCTGTTGGTGTCGGGCATTCTTATTTCCACACGGGTATTAAGATATTAATTAATCAATTAATAATGACGTCCGTTATTTCTACTCCTAGCTCACCATCCCTTCTCCCTTCCTTCTCTTCTATCGTGTCGTATAAAAGGGGGGGGGAAGGGGGTGTGGGCGCCTTCGAAAAACTGCATTGCGAGCAGATTTGTCAGGTCCGTCCGTCAGCATCTGCTGAAGTGCTTTGTTTCCTCTTTTGCTCAAAGTGATGCCCGGCTATCGTATGGATGTCTTATATTTGGGCCAAATCCTACCTACGGGGACATCTACATCTACCGCTGCAGAGCGACAAGCGGGCGTATTTAGCCATGTCTGGTATTCAAATTTGGATGGACAGTGAGGGTCATGATACTACTACTACTCCTCCTCCTCAATGTTGGAAAAGGGGTTCGGGATGCGGTATGTTCAACATACTGTCAGAGCATCAACATACTGCAGTGTGTCAACATTGACACAATTGAGAAGTGCCTCCATTTTGAAGACAACAACATGTTGACATTCTGCTGATCTATTCTGTTACAGTATTACTGATATAAAGTAAGCTCAGTGAAGTACTATATAACACTTCAATATCAACACATTCTTCTTACTCTTACTTACAACTATACTGATTAGAGAAAAGAGGACTCTACTCAGTTTCTTATTATGAAACTCCTCACTTTACATCTATAATCTTTTTCTCTGAAGTGAATAAGATATTTTCAACTTCTATTTAAATATTGAAGCTTGTTAAACTATCTCTTCTTTTATTTCTTATTATCAATCCTGTTCAATCTTTTGTACCTCAATATCTCAACCATGGCTACTCCTACACCCCTTTCTCCATCTTCTCACTCCTTTCCCCATCTTGATGAAATGGGAGACTCTCAGGTCATCCAGATTGCGACCAACGGTGATATCTGTTTGGAGATTCGCAAAATGCCCGGGAATACGAAACTACACCTTCAAGTCTCATCCCACACGCTCTGTGAGGCGTCCAACCGATTCGACCGCGAATTCAACTCCTCCTGGAAGGAAAGTATTGAACGGGCTGAGGCGAATTCTGCGCCTGGGGAAAAAGCATGTGTGATCCAACTGTCTGACGACGATGCCGACGCCTTGATCCTTCTATTTCATGTTCTTCATCATAAAATCCAGGCGGTCCCTACAAAGTGTACGCCCGCTCAGTTGCTCGATCTCGCAGTGGTAGCAGACAAGTACTGCTGTGAAAAACCCCTGTTTCCGTGGACAAGTGTATGGCTTCAAGGGTATCTTGAAGAGCTGGAGCGGGGTGGAATGACCTTTGCAGAGAGTTGTGAGATCCTTTATTTCTCATACATTATGGATCTACCGGGTGATTTCGACAAGATATCCAAGGCCATCTTGTTCAAATACCCTGCTACCGCCTTCAATGAATTCCCTGAGCATTTTCTCATAAGGGGGAACATCTTTGGTAAGTGCCCGGATCTTCCCAACCCTCCCCAACCCAATTTCACTCACAAACCACGGAAAAGGAAAAGAAATTGACATCACCTGCGCTTCCCCAGCGGAATTCAAAGCAAGGAATGTAGAAATGTTTCTCCAGATCCATGAGTGCATGGAAAACGGCTTCGAGAACATCCAAAAAAAACGATGTGCCAGCAGAGCCCAGTTCATCCTCAGGATTCGCAAAGCACTCGGCAGGTCTGGCCTGTGGCCGCTTTCGATCGCATCACAGAAATTCAGCGTCACAGAGACCTGCGACAAACTATCTGAGATTCGCCTATGCGGCGCCGCGGTTGCCTCTGCCTTGGCTAAAAGGTGTTCGACATGCCGGGATTGGGGCTACTCCGGGGCCTCGCGCCGCCAAGGATACTGCTATTATCCAAGTCCTGTTAATGAGGAGTTTAAGTCATCGCTGATGCTGAACTTATTTCGATTGAGGGAGGGAATGCGTGGTGTCTGCTTGGACTGCGTGAAGACAAGCGGCGAGTCCGGTATGAAACACAAGTGTCGTCTGCCACATTAAGGGTAACTAGATTTCACTTTGTCGATGCCGAACAGAAAAAATGGAGAAAACGAGGCTGATAAACTGAGAGGCTAATGAGGAGTAAACCTACTGTGTAAGTGGTTTGGTTGGCTGGCACCATGGGCGTTTTTCCTTGTGCCTAGGAAGTGCTAGGATTCGAGTAGGAATTTAAAGGAAGGATTTTCTTGCTGGGGCTATTTTCAACTTACATTTGGTTTGGCCATTTTATTTTATTTTATTTATTTATTTATTTATTTATTTACATGCCTCTAAGTCTCGTTCTGTCTTGATACCTACATGTCCGTATTGATCTTGAAAGTTTATTTGCTTGGAGAGTGTTGGAGAATCGTTTATTTTTTCGTTCAACTTCAAACGTTCGAACTCCCCATCAACCCCTATCCACGCAGGATATGAAAGGGCTCTCAGGGATTTTTTCTTCAATTTGTATTGGAACTGTCCATCCCTGCTCGAAGGATACAAACACACTTCAACGGGCGTTTTTATCAGACGAGAGTTGGAAGTGTTATCCTAGTGTGTGCCCGTTTTGATATATCTTGTGTTTACCAATCTACGCTGCCACAGTCAGATATTTATCTTAATTTATTTTTCATATTCAAGGCCTCTCTCTCTCTTCCTTTCCTTTCTAATCTTCTGATTTTGAGCCAGAAGTCTCTTCCAGGTAAGATGTCTTCTGTAACTAGCTTCATAGCTACATGTGAGTGACCGTATGACAAAACAGATCTGATTAAAAAAAACAAAAATTCTGATCAATTCTCCCTGCTCCCCCTTTTCCTCTCGTCCCAGAACAATGTGAGTCTTTCCTGAAGAACGCAAAGCCCAGAGATGTTTCATATCACATCTTATATGCCATTAAGATATAAACAATACTGCCAACACCAGTAATAGCGCCACACAGAGAGACCAAGTGCAGAAAAAAAAGGGGGGTTAATTGCTGAACAGGCCGTCTATAAACGTAAAAAGAAAAAAAAAAGAAAAAAAGCTGGATACGAAAAGGGCAACACAAGGTTTGTTTGTAGAAGGAAAACCACCGGCACAAACACCGTATGCTTGTCATCGAAAACTATGTAGAATGTACAGGAGAGTGGTATAAAGCAAAGTGTAATGGGTACAACGGAAGTGGTATATACGATGGAATCCAAAAGAGAAAAAAAGAAAAAAGAACGTAGGAATGCAATGGGTTCCACAGTAGTCTTTCCAGCTGAGCAACAGGAAGAGAATAACGGGAAAGGAGATGGATAGGGAGGATGTGGAGGTACGCAAAGACACCAGGAAAAGCTGTCTTTGGAGAAAAAAAGCAAAGAAAGGAAATTCGTTTTTATACACAGCGGGGCATTAATGTGAGTGAGGTATGTATAATTACTGCGTTTTTTTTTTTGGTTTTACTTCTTCATTTCTTCTTCGTAAATCTTGACGCGGTCAGAATATTCTCTTATTCGTGACACGTAGGTCTCTTCGATCATGTCGCCTCTCCCCCCTGCGACGCGAAGGACTAGATCATTGAGCAGGGACCGTCCGAGGATATCGACGTGGTCGCCTAGATGTATAGTGTTAGATAATGGGGCGCGAAACAACGGAATAACATTGGACGAAAACGGGATGGTAGATCCTGAACAAGAAAAAAAAAAAAACCTACCTGTGTTGGGCCCTCCTCGTGGTGAGAAACGATCAGGCTCATGAGGCATCTCATACACTTTCACCTTCGCGCCCGCGGGGTTATATCGTTTAATCCCCCACCCTTTCGCACACATATATCCCAAACTGAGCAAGTTGACCGTGCCATCTCCCTCGCTCATGACCACTCCACGATCTACGATCCCGTTCGTCACCGTTGTATCGATGCTGACATTGAGCTTCGAGAGTGGATCGGTATCATCGTGGTAAAAGTAGCTACGCTCCGTGGGTTTGCCCACCCCGTAGAAGCAGTATATCTTCAGGTTTGGGGCAAGAGGCAAGCGCGCTTCCAGCGGGTTTAGCCAGGTGCGCGGGTCCTTTTCGTTCGCTTCGACCTCCTCCGTCGTATGAGCGACACCATGGGAGTAGTTCTGGAGGACCTGGTTGCGGTACCATTGCTCCGTGTGATTGAAGAGGAACGGCAGGCTGGTTTTAGCAGTCAGGTTCTGTTGCGTGTTTGACGAATTCGTCTCCTTGAAATTGAGCATGTTGCCAAACGTAAAGGGTTGATCTTCTTGGTCGTCTGGAGCCCAGGTGTTGTTGCCCCAAACCGCCTCTCCGCCTTTGGGGAGCATGCTTGATATACCAGGTAGCGCGCGGAAAAGCTCCGCTCTCTCCCCCTTGGAAAGAAATTTTTCGAGACCGTAAACCGCAAATGCATTAAGCTGGGCGGTGTCTTTCATTTCTCCTGACAGAAGGGCTGGAACTCCCTTTGAAGTTCCCAGCATGCAGCCGCTGATATTAATCCACGAATCGACGTAGGTCTCTACCCAGTCAGCTCCTCCATTTCCATGTTCCGGATTCTCAACCCATTTGAAGAAGAACATGGCAACTTGCGAGCCCATACTGTGCGAAACAAGCACGACCTTCCTATCCGAAAGCTTCACGGCCGTCTCGATATATGTCTTGAGTCTGCTGAAATAGTGGTCGCGCGTTTCAAGGTTGAGATAGGCAAGGCGCCAGTCATAAGCAGCGGAGAACGCATTAATCGGGTCATAGCCGATAGTTGCTAGATTTTCCAAAATTTTGTTCCAGATCCAGTATCCTGTTATGAAAAAGTCGGTTGCATCAAACCCCTGCGCGGCGCGGAGTTTAATGCCAGGGGGATCTAAGCCCGTGAGCTTATCCAGCATAATGTGATTTTTCCAGCCGGCTTTGTCGAGGACGAGCGCTCGCATCATACTCCAACTTCCCCATAATCTTTTTCTAAAATATTGTCTTGACTTTTCGTCCGTTCCCCAACTCTCTAGCCCTGTCGATATAACCCCAGGGATCATAATGATCGGGTGCTTTGCTACTATGCCTTGGGCCCGGAGACCGAGACCAACCGAGAAAGCGTCATAGCTAACAGCCGCGCGTTCCGTTTGCTAGGTGAAGAAGAAAAAAATATTATAATTAGTTCTAGTTTTCGGTGTTTGTTTTCCAAAAAAAAAAAACCTAGGAGAGGTCCCTGAGCATACCGAAAATTGACTTGCGTCCCTTATAATGCCTGCGGGCATAACATCAATCAAGGAATCCAAATTTAGGTCCATCAGCGCATCCAAGCTAATAACCTCATTCTGATTTGCGAAAAATAGAGCCAAGAATATTCCAAAGACGCCTCCAAGTCCGAATATCAACCCATTGCGCCGCTTGCTCCTCCGCTTCACGGGGATTTGGTGCAGCTTCAAGCCCGTTTGTAAATGAAGCTGCTCTCCATCCTTGTGCGCCAAAAGGATATTGCTGCTGCTGCTACTGTCGTTATTACCGTCATTATTGTTGTTGTCGTCTGGTGTAGAGATGGCGGATATGTCGGATGCAGAGCTCGGTGGAGAGGTCGAGAAGATATACCCAAATCGACGGCGTAGGCTTGACATCGCGAAGTATTTATTGGTGGGAGAACTCTCTCTGCAGCTGTTTCAGAAGCTTGTATATATATATATATAGGATGTCGTCGACTGGGCGAAAGTGCCCGTCATAGCAGACGGAGAATCACATGGGGAAAGTTGGAGCTTGGTTGTGTATCAGGGAAGGGAAAAAAGAGCTGGACATGGTTGGCCAGAGCTATCGAGAGAGAGAGAGGGCTTAGCTTATTAACCAGAACATCCCAACATCCCCCACTATTTATCACCACCGAGAGACAGGTTTCGTACCACCGACATGGGAGTGCCAATTGGACGGATGGTTTATGCTGGCTGAAACGACAACTTTATGCACGCAAGAAGAGTCGAAAAAAAAGAGGGCTGCTCATGATATTGCAACGCTGATACTGCCCCATCCACCATGGCCGACAATGCGGCATCCCCGCCCTCCTCCGCTGCAGAGCTCCGCTATATCCAGTATGAAAGCGACAAGGAGAACGTATATGTCTCTGCAATGCGCCAGTTAATATCCAAGGATCTCTCGGAGCCGTACAGCATCTACGTCTACCGCTATTTCCTCTATCAGTGGGGGGATCTCTGCTACATGGTAAAAAAGCTTAAGCTGCTCTCTCTGATTACCCCGCTGAAGGCACCCTTGCCTCCCGCGTACGAAATCCAGAGCTCTATATATACCCATTCAGCTAATGCCGCATTTACTATATATATACAGGCAATGGACGAAAAGGACAATCTGATTGGGGTTGTCGTATCGAAACTCGAACCGCATCGCGGCGGGCCCCTGCGCGGGTATATTGCCATGTTAGCGGTCCGGGAAGAATACAGAGGCAAGGGGATTGCGACGAAGCTCGTATGCATGGCTATCGATGCCATGATCGCGAGAGATGCGGATGAGGTGTGTGTCTATTTCTTTCCCGCCCACAAAACATACGTTTCGACCTACTCGATGTGGCAGCTCCAACAAATGCCGGAGGTATCACTCGCGGCACAAATAAACAGCTAACATCCACTCCTTCCCGGTATCTAGATCGTCCTTGAAACCGAAACGACCAACACCGCCGCTATGAAATTATACGAACGTCTAGGCTTCCTGCGCAGCAAGAAACTCCACCGCTACTATCTCAATGGCAACTCTGCCTTCCGGCTCGTGCTGTATCTGAAGGAAGGTGTGGGGTACATTCCGACCACCTTCGATCCGTATGGGTGTCATCCGGACGGACTGCCAATGCAAGAAAATGGGGAACATCCGGGGCATCACGTTTGCTGATTATGCATTGCAATTTCAGTTTCAGTGTGCTATGGTATAAAAGGGTTGGTGAGACGGAGGAAGCCTCTGGAGCCGAGCTTCGCAAGGGAGGACTCACGAGGGTTCAACGGTGGATTCCAAAAAGCCTGCGAATGAATGGGGATGATAGGACCATTTCTGACATCCCTTCCCTTGAAACCCAGTATCCAGATCAAGGTCCAGCATACACCTTGAGTCACAAAAAGGGCGTGGCCGTGAGTATCAACACGAAGAAGCCGCAGGAATGCATCCAAGGCACTTTTGCATACAGGAGTTGGCAATAGGAGATAGAGAGCGAAGGTTTAATTTCACTTAAACTGTTAGATACCCCCAGTTTGATGATCCTAACTAACATGATCAAGGCAATATCTTGTGGAGAAAATATGAATGTTAGATAGTAATTCAGGCAATGCAAAAACAATGCACACCGTTCACCAAGACAGAGTCCGGTCGGGAAGTTTGCAAGCAACTTGAGAACAAGCCAGATAGGAGGTAAAATTACATAGATGAAAAAAGACGAGGGAGAGAGAATCATGATGATGTGGAAAGAAGTGATTATACAGGTGGTGTTGGGGGTCTATCTAAATACATATAAAGGAGGAGATAGCAGCATGCCGAAGTCACTCGTAAGCATTCAAGCGCTGCCTGGCCCTTTCCAGGAGATACCCTTTCTCTCAAAAATTTCCTTAACTTGGTCTATTGAAACCGTCCCTCCCATCCATCCCTCTTTATGTCCCGTGTGCTCCAACTGTAGCTCAGGCTGAGCAGATCTCGCATCATCAGAAATAATGGTTGCGTCTTTGTTAACAGACTCTCCCGTCTCCTCTTCTTCTTCCTTTATATCTTGTTGTTGCCGTCGTCGTCGTCGTTGTTCTTGTTCTGGGTCCCGTTCCCGTCCTCGTTCCAGTATTTGTTCTAGCGCTTGTTCCGGCTGTCCTTCTCGCCGGCCTTCTAAACGTCCTTCTGGCTCTTGCTCTGGCTCCTGTGGTTGCTGATCCAATTCTTGTTGTTGGTGTTGTTGTTGTTGTTGTTGTTCCCCTCCTATTTCGTCCTCCCCTTGCCCGTTACCTTTATCCTTCCTCTTTTGCTTCCACTTGTCCTTCTCATACACAGGAATTCTGATCACGTCCCTAACAATTTCCGTAACCGACATATTTTTAGCGTGACCCTCTGCCCACCACGCCTTATCTAGCTCATTAGCCTCCCACAGCATGTCCCCGAACTTTGCCTGCGGCCAATAACGCCACGCCGCCAGGAAGTCCCCGTGGATGACCCAGTGGGCAAGATTCCGCTGCCGGTTCCGCAGTTCACCGGTGGGTTGATACTCTGTCAACAAGGACATAACGCTATCGCTCCCCAGAAGTTCTTGAGCAGGAGTTCGTGGTGCGTTTCTAAGGACGTCAAAACGAGAATCAAGTTCAGACATAATAGGATTAATTCCAGCAATGGCCTTGCCGGCCTTTTTAAGCCAGTCTTGCTTGGCTTCGTCGCCAGTTGTAGGGACTGTGTTTCGGAGAAGGGAGAATAGGACCATGTGTTTCATGCTGCTGGTTGCGAAGCCCCAGAAACAGGCATAGGCCCAAATGACACGGCAGGTGTTGTAGTGCCTAGCCCCCCATGCGGCGTTGAAGAGAATTCGGATAGTTTCGTCATTTGCTCGGAGCCGAGGGCGCTCGTTGATAAGATCCAAATAGAGGGCGATTGTTTCTGAGTACTGCCGTCTATTGAGATGCACCGCAAGGCAGTAATTCATGCCCTGGACATCCAGCTTTAGCCCCGATTGCTTGCAGAACTGCAAAATCTCGTGGGCTGCTTCGGTATTGTGTAAACGCACAGTTACGCCCAGCATATGTCTTATTGACTCGGTAGATATCCAGTCCTCTCCGTATCTTTTATCCATCACTGCAATATAGTCCTTAACGGACTGGCCACTGTCTAAATGTGAAGTGAACGAGTCTGGAATGATCCGGTATACGAGACGACGAATGATACGCTCATTATCCAGAAGTCCCTCCGTGCGCAGGCGCGCGACCACTTTTTGCCTCACACCGGATGATAGAATGGTGTCAACAAAAGCTACCCACTCCAGCCCATTCGGTTTAACCCCGCATCTCTTCATTAGGGAGATGAGATAACGAAACCTGTTTAGGTCACTGTTCTTAGAACAGCCCGTGAGCAAGGCGTTAAAAGTCCTAGTCGTCATCAAGTGCTCAAAATTCGGAAATAGAGATAAAAGTACTGGTAGATATTGGGAGTATCGGTAGCAATAGAATATGACGGAATTTACCGCTCTGGTAGACAGGAACTGTTGTGTGTCTGGTCTCGTGAAAAGCTCTCGGATTATATCAATGATCATATCTCGGTTTAGCTGTCCATCCGGATAGAGCAAGCTATGAACAGAACTTGAGAAAGCGAGATTCGTAAGTGATTCGAGATAGTCGCCAAAATTCTTGATAGTCCACTTCTTGGGCTTTCGGAGAGCATCCGCCCGGACGGTGATTCTTGATCTTTTCCCTTCCGCTATCAATGGCACATTATGATGTGTCCAGACTGATCGGATCGTTGGAGTATCAATGTCTTCTTGCTGCTGCTTCCAATCATGAGCAGTCACAAAGGGGGGCAAAGAGTCAAGCGGCACCCTACCTTCAGCTTCATAGACTGCTTTGATATCCGACTTAATCTCCTTCTCGGCTAGTCTAACGGCCTCCGGAGAGCCTGTAAGGACCACCTTGCGCGTGGAATCCGTAGATCTACGCTCCCGTGGCAGTATGTGGACACGGCACCCGCTCAACACCCTGATATCCCACACGTTCTCCCTCTCATCTCCAGCCAGAGCGACGACATCCGGTTCGGATAAGTATATCGTTTTAGCATACGATGGAGCAGGTCTATCCGCCGTATCGCGCTTTAGGGTCATGATCTCGTTCATTATATCCATCCATTCCGCATAGAGTCGGTTTTGCCTAAGTGGCGGTTTACCCGCCCGTTCACGTTCCAATTGCTTCCTCCACCACTTCTCAGCGCGAACTTGCCGCACTAAGCCACTACCACTAGATTGAATGGCCTCAACTTCTTTGAATACATCTATAGATTGCTCGGCGCTTGACTCGGACTCGGACGATGCGTCGCTAGCCGCGGAACAAGTATCGTGGACGCCGGATGCTCCAGTATGTATTTCCCTCGACTCTCCACCATTATCATGATTGCCTGACTCGCTGACGTGCGTAGAATCCGAAACATTTGACGCTGAGGGCTGCGCAGTGTATTTTCTCGAAGTACGGTGAGGGTTCAGGCTGGTGCGTCTGCAACAATTGGATGAGGACCCATTAAACCGGTTATTGCCCACCGTCAGAGGGAGCCGTGAACGTCGCACATATCTCTCCTGGGCCAGTACAGAGAAGGACTCCCGCGGGTATAGGAAAGGTAGAAAAAGTTCGTTGCGGGAATGGGTAGCATGGTCGAGGGGAGCTTGGGAGAAAGACAACCGTCTTAAACCATGCCGGGTGCCGGAGAGCATTGGACTCAAACGCGGCGTCTTTTTTGTGGCTTCGCGTGGAATAAATATCTATATCATACTAAAGCTTTTTTGATATCTATTACTTACAGACGTTTCATCTGTTTGGACCTTTCGTTAGGGATAGTTTTTTTCGCCTAAACTTGCTTGTACTGGCAAGAGAGGTGCAACTAAGCTACGGAAGGTTTAGGCGAATAGCTAATCACGTGGTTTATAGCTCCCAGAAGCATTTCTATGAAGCGACTACGGATAACAGAGTAGAGGCATCCTAAGGACATAAAGAAATGGATAGGTCTAAAGGAGAGGTTTGGAACAAGTTGTCTCCATGAATAAAGCTATCTAGCAGACGCCCGTAACGCCCCTTGCGGACATCGCTTGACTGGCTGTGCTTAAAATTAGCGTACATGAACGGGTATCAAACACACGAAAAAAGACAGTCAGGGGTGCCTTTCAAATGCACAAAAGTAAATGATTGCCAGGAGTCTTCAGTAACAGTGTCGCATCTTCCTAACACCGACCTATTCCATATCCGTAATATTTCGCACAACTGCCTTTCCTTTAGACCTTCTAGAAGATAATTGATCAGCCCGTTCACTACCTCCTCTGTCACCAGAGCCATCCCCCTTTTCTCGAGTCAGCACCTTTTCATCCTTCCAGAACTGTAAGTCTGTCAATCGCCCATCCTCAATGATTTTCACAAGGCTGTCTCGTCTTCGTTTCTGGACGCCTTCAGAATCTGCGGGGATGGTCTCGATAGTGTGCCGTATGTAGTCCAATAGCTGCTGTCGAGAGGTATGATATATTAAAATGGATAAAATCTCGGGCATCTACACATCGAGAGGTGAATACTTTCGTCATTACATTTGAAACAGGAATAAGAACAGGAAATTTCAGTGTGCAGGAAGACAATATAGAAACACTCGGAGCTCTTACCTTTTCCGAAAGTAAACATAATTCCTCGTCTGCATACTTCACGAAATGCTGAACGGCAAGGATTTTGTCCCTATCCAACGCAGCCCACCTCATTGCACTTAACAGCGTACCGATATTGGTGATATCTTCGGGCGAAATATCCTCCACTCTCGCGCCAACAGTAGAAACAGCGCGGCGACTTCCTCGCCGACTCTCAGGTTCAGCGCTCGGTGCCCGGGACGAACTAACCGCAAAGAAATCTCCATTCAGCGCGTGCGCCTTTCCTACAGCGATGTCTTCCTCGGGGCCAATGTATGTCTTCTTAACTCTTTTCCTCAGCCATCTTCTACGCCGCACAAAGCAGTGATACCACGGATGCGTACCATGCCATGCAAAGCTTGACGAAAAGGAGAAGGAATACTGCCATCCAGCCTCATCAACGTCATAGGACATATCTATGTACCAGGTATCCCACGCCCATTCCCAGCTAGGGTCCGGCACCTGCGCATTGGTAATGTTGACGGGGCTAACCTCGAAGTTGCGGGTAAGCCAAGCAGACGGATCTAGGTTCAAAAGGGACTTTGCTGAGTATAGAGGTATCCCGAAAAACCACCACCCCCGCTGATTCTCGTACAACACGTCAATCGCGCTGTTTTCGCTAGCCCCAGGGTGCTGTCGGGCTTGTGATGGTACCGCTGCGAGCTCCGACGAGACTTCAATGACGATTTGTTTACCAAGTTTTGTAGTATTTCTGGAACGCTGACGTTCCATTCCTATATCGGCAGAACCCCGCTGCGACAACGATGCCTCCCGACTATGTCGGGTCTCGCTGTCACCGTCGACGGAATCGGTGCCGTCGCCGGTATTGTATCGATTCTGTTGAAACTTTGCATATTTCCTCCGCGCTAGGCTATCCTTCATGGAACCCTTTGTCAACTTCTTCGTTAACGCTGTAGCCGTACGCGAGCCGGCTGAAGGGCTTTGTTCGAGGCCATCGTTCCCGGGGGGTATCTGCTCAACGGAGGTTGTTGTAGACGTCTTGTCGACAAGGGAAATCCCAGGCACAGTCGACATTGACAAGGTTTATCAGGCTGATAGGCTGAGGATGGGAACCCAAGTATAGTATGCGGCGGGTTTTATAGCGAGTATTAGGAATAGGCAGTAGTGTCAGGAAACGTAAAAAGATGCGTTGAAGCTGAACCCATACCTGTGGAGGACTTCCACGGTATAGAGCAGTCGCGGGCTGCTAAGAGAGCTCCTTCAACATCGTCTATAAGCAGGAGAGAGTAACAAGAACTCTAAGAGGCCTAGAATTTAAATATATACTTGGAGTTTTCCCTTTCCTCTTCATCCCTACCTTTTGTCTGCGGCTGGAAGTTTGAAAGTGTGATGTTTTTTGTTTTCGCATCTTTCCAAGTTTCTCCCGTCGCAACTATGACATCAACACCGCATCGACGCTAGGCTAAATCGGGCCTGAGTATAAACATCGCGAATATCTCCCGAAAACCAACCACCAACAGCCCATAGAAGCATGAAATCTTTAAATTGATACCAATCCATTCCACCTCTACGGAATAAAACACGCACCAAATAAACGGGACCTATAAGCGGTTCAACAAACAGCACGCCCAAAAAGAATAGGGGAAAACCAGACACAGAACATGGAAACACCCCACCACCGCAAAATCGAACTCCAATCCCCCGCCGACCTCTCCTATCTCTACACAAACACCGTCGCCCTCTCCCGCCAGAAGTTAGACCTCCATTTCCCTCCCTCCGCCAGACCCAACGCCAGCACCAACACAAACGCCAGCAATGCCTCCTCCTCAAACCCAGACCACCACCCAGACGACGACGCGGACTCCGACCCCATGAAATCCCACGTCCGCGCCCTCGTCGACGAATTCATCCACAAAACCTTCCTCACCGCCGCCCCCTCCATAAGCATAAACGGGCTATCGCCAGCGGAGGCTGCCGCAAGCAATAGCGATAATAGTAATACAAACGACGCTGCAGACCCCCTCTCCTTCCTGCATGTGCGCGAAGCGGTCGAGTACGAGCCGTACGATACAGAGTTGGCGGCGCGCGTTGCTGGGTTGTATGCGCAGTTGGAGTCGTTGACGACGACGG